>NW_026508912.1:0-12990 GCF_026875155.1 Cherax quadricarinatus
GTGTGTCTTGTAGACTGTAGCATGTCTTTTAAGACTGTAGGGTCTTGTAAGACTGTAGTGTGTCTTGTAAGATTGTAGCATGTCTTGTAAGACTGTAGTGTGTCTTGTAAGACTGTAGTGTGTCTTGTAAGACTATAGTGTGTCTTGTTAGACTCTAGTGTGTCTTGTAAGACCATAGTGTGTCTTGTAAGACTATAGTGTGTCTTGTAAGACTGTAATGTGTCTTGTAAGACTATAGTGTGTCTTGTAAGACTGTAATGTGTCTTGTAGGACTGTAGTGTGTCTTGTAAGACAATAGCCTGTCTTGTAAGACTGTATTGTGTCTTGTAAGACTTTAGTGTGTCTTGTAAAACGTTAGTGCGTCTTGCAAGGCTCTAGTGTGTCTTGTAAGACTATTGTGTGTTTTGTAAGACTATAGTGTGTCTTGTAAAACTGTAGTGAGTCTAGTAAGACTATAGTTTGTCTTTTAAGACTGCAATGTGTCTTGTAAGACTGTAGTGTGTCTTACAAGACTGTAGTGTATCTTGTAAGACTGTAGTGTGTCTTGTAAGACTGTAGTGTGTCTTGTAAGACTGTAGTGTGTCTTGTAAGACGATAGTGTGTCTTGTAAGACTAGACTCTTTCTTGAAAAACTGTAGTGTGTCTTGAAAGACTGCAGAGTCTCTTATAACACTATGGTGTGTCTTGTAAGACTGTAGTATATCTTGTAAAACTGTAGTGTGTCTCGCAAGACTGTAGTGTGTCTTGTAAAACTGCAGTTTGTCTTGGAAAACTGTAGTGTGTCTTGTATGACTCTAGGGTGTCTTGAAAGACTGTAGTGTGTCTTGTAAAACTGTAGTGTGTTTTGTAACACTATAGTGTGTCTTGTAAGACTGTAGTCTGTCTTGTAAGACTCTAGTGCGTCTAGTAAGACTGTAGCACATCTTTTATAATTGTAATGTGTGCTGCAAGACTGTCGTCTATCTTGTAAGACTGTAGTCTACCTTGTAAGACTTTAGTGTGTCTTGCTAGACGGTAATGAGTCTTGTAAGAGTGTAGTGTGTCTTGTAAGACTCTAGTGTGTCATATAAACCTCTTGTGTGTCTTGTAAAACTGAAGTGTGCCTTGGAAGACTAGACTGTGTCTTGCAAGACTGTAGTGTGTCTTGAAAGACTCGAGTGCATCTTGTAAGACTGTAGTGTGTCTTGTAAGACTGTAGTGTTTCTTATAAGGCTGTAGTGTGTCTTGTAAGACTGTAGTGAGTCTTGTAAATCTGTAGTGTGTCTTGTGAAACGGAAGTGTGCTTTGTAAGACTAGACTGTGTCTTGTAAGACTGTAGTATGTCTTCTAAGACAGTATTGTGTCTTGTAAGACTCTAGTGCGTCTTGTAAGACTATAGCATATCTTGTAAAACAGTAGTGTGTCTTGTAAGACTGTTGTGTTTCTTGTAAGACTATAGTGTGTTTTGTAAGACTTTAGTGTGCCTTGTAAGACTGTAGCATGTCTTGTAAGACTGTCGTGCGTCTTGTAAGACTGTAGTGTGTCTTGTAAGACTATAGTGTGTCTTGTAAGACTGTAATGTGTCTTGTAAGACTGTAGTGTGTCTTTCGAGACTGTAGTGTGTCTTGTAAGACTGTAGTGTGTCTTGTAAGACTGTAATGTGTCTTGTAAGACTGTAGTGTGTCTTGTAAGACTGTAGTGTGTCTTGTAAGATGATAGTGTGTCTTGTAAGACTAGACTCTTTCTTGTAAGACTTTAGTGTGTCTTGGAAGACTCTAGTGTATCTTGTAAGACTCCAGGGTGTCTTGGAAAACTGTAGTGTGTCTTGTAAGACTGTATGGTGTCTTGTAAGACTATTGTGTGTCTTGTAAGAGTAGACTGTGTCTTGTAAGACTGTAGTGTGTCTTTTAAGATTGAAGTGTTTCTTGTAAGACTGTAGTGTGTCTTGTACGACTGTAGTCTGTCTTGTAAGACTGTAGTGTGTCTTGTAAGACTGTAGTGTGTCTTGCAAGACTGTAGTGTGTCTTGTAAGACTGTAGTGTGTCTTGTAAGACTGTAGTGTGTCTTGTAAGACTATAGTGTGTCTTGTAAGACTAGAGTATGTCTTGTAGACTGAACTGTGACTTCTAAGTCGATAGTGTTTCTTGTAAGACTAGACTCTTTGTTGTAAGACAGTAGTGTGTCTTGAAAGACTGTAGTGTGTCTTGTAACACTGTGGTTTGTCTTGTAAGACTGTAGTATATCTTGTAAAACTATAGTGTGTCTCCCAAGACTGTAATGTGTCTTGTAAGACTGCAGTGTGTCTTGGAAAACTTTAGTGTGTCTTGTAAGACTGTAGGGTGTCTTGTAAGACTGTAGTGTGTCTTGTAAGAGTAGACTGTGTCTTGTAAGACTGTAGTGTGTCTTTTAAGATTGAAGTGTTTCTTGTAAGACTATAGTGTGTCTTGTAAGACTGTAGTGTGCCTTGTAAGACTGTAGTGTGTCTTGTAAGACTGTAGTGTGTCTTGTAAGACTCTAGTGTGTCTTCCAAGACTGTAGTGTGTCTTGTAAGACTATAGTGTGTCTTGTAAGACAGTAGTGTGTCTTGTAAGACTGTAGTGTGTCTTGTAAGACGATAGTGTGTCTTGTAGACTAGACTCTTTCTTGTAAGACTGCAGTGTGTCTAGAAAGACTGTAGTGTGTCTTGTAACACTGTGGTGTGTCTTCTAAGACTGTAGTATATCTTGTAAAACTGTAGTGTGTCTCGCAAGACTGTAGAGTGTCTTGTAAGACTCCTGTGTGTCTTGGAAAACTGTAGTGTGTCTTGTAAGACTGTAGGGTGTCTTGTAAGACTGTAGTGTGTCTTGTAAAACTATAGTGTGTTTTGTAAGACTATAGTGTGTCTTGTAAGACTGTAGTCTGTCTTGTAAGGCTGAAGTGTGTCTTTTATAACTGTAGTGTGAACTGTAAGACTCTCGTCTATCTTGAAAGACTGTACTGTGCCTTGTAAGACTCTAGTGTGTCTTGCTAGATTATAATGAGTCTTGTAAAAGTGTAGTGTGTCTTGTAAGACTGAAGAGTGTCATGTAAAACTGTAGTGTGTCTTGTAAAACTGAAGTGTGCCTTGGAAGACTAGACAGTGTCTTGCAAGACTGTAGTGTGTCTTGTAAGACTGGAGTGTGTCTTGTAAGATTGTAGTGTGTATTGTAAGAGTGTAGTGTTTCTTATAAGGCTCTAGTGTGTCTTGTAAGACTATAGTGTGTCTTGTAAAACTATAGTGCGTCTTGTGAAACAGAAGTGTCCTTTGTAAGACTAGACTAAGTCTTGTAAGACTGTAGTATGTCTTGTAAGACAGTAGTGTGTCTTGCAAGACTCTAGTGCGTCTTGTAAGACTGTAGCATGTCTTGTAAAACTGTAGTGTGTCTTGTAAGACTGTTGTGTTTCTTGTAAGACTGAAGTGTGTCTTTTAAGACTGTAGTGTGTTTCGTAAGACTGTAGTGTGTCTTGTAAGTCTGTAGGATGTCTTGTAAGACTGTAGTATGTCTTGTAAGACTATAGTGTGTCTTGTAACACTGTAGTGTTTCTTTTAAGACTGTAGTGTGTCTCGTAAGACTAGACTGTGTCTTGTAAGACTGTAGTGTATCTTGTAAGAGTAGACTGTGTCTTGTGAGACTGTAGTGTGTCTTTTAAGATTGAAGTGTTTCTTGTAAGACTGTAGTGTGTCTTGTAAGACTCTAGTTTGTCTTGTAAGACTCTAGTGTGTCTTGTAAGACTGTAGTGTGTCTTGCAAGACTGTAGTGTGTCTTGTAAGACTGTAGTGTGTCTTGTAAGACTGCAGAGTGTCTTATAAGACTGTAGTGTGTCTTGTAAGACTCTAGTGTGTCTTATAAGACTGTAGTGTGTTGTGTAAGACTGTAGTGTGTCTTGTAAGACTATAGTGTGTCTTGTAAGACTGTAGTGTGTCTTATAAGACTGAAGTGTGTCTTGTAAGACTGTAGTGTGTCTTGTAAGACTGTAGTGTGTCTTGTAAGACTGTAGTGTGTCTTATAGGTGTAGACTATGACTTGTCAGACTATAGTGTGCCTTATAAAACAGTAGTGTTTCTTTCAAGACTGTAGTGTGCCTTGTAAGACTGAAGTGTGTCTTGTAAGACTGTAGTGTTACTTGTAAGACTGTAGTGTTTCTTATAAGACTCTAGTGTGTCTTGTAAGACTGTAGTGTGTCTTGTAAGACTGTAGTGTGACTTGTAAGACTGTAGTGTTTCTTATAAGACTCTAGTGTGTCTTGTAAGACTATAGTATGTCTTGTAAGACTGTAGTGTCTCTTGCAAGACTCTAGTGTGTCTTGTAAGACTGGACTGTGTCTTGCATAACTGTAGTGTATTTTGTAAGTCTGTAGTGTGTCTTTTAAGACTTTAGTGTCTCTTGTAAGACTGTTAGTGTGTCTTGTAAGACTGTAGTATGTCTTTTGAAATTGTAGTGTGTCTTGAAAGACTGTAGTGTGTCTTGTACGACTGTAGTGTGTCTTGAAATCTGTAGTGAGTTTTGTAAGGCTGTAGTGCATCTTGCAAGACTGTAGTGCATCTTGAAAGACTGTAGTGTGTCTTGTAAAACTGTAGAGAGCCTTGTAAGACTTTAGTGTGTCTTGTAACACTATAGTGTGTCTTGTAAGACTGTAGTGTGTCTTGCAAGACTGTAGTGTATCTTGAAAGACTGTAGTGTGTCTTGTAAGACTCTAGTGTGTCTTGTAAGACTGTAGTGTGTCTTGTAAGACAGTAGTGTGTCTTGAAAGACTAGACTGTTTCTCGTAAGACTGTAGACTGTCTTGTAAGACTGTAGTGTGTCCTGTAACACTGTGGTGTGTCTTGTAAGACTGTAGTATGTCTTTTAAAACTGTAGTGTGTCTTGTAAGACTATAGTATGTCTTGTAAGACTGTAGTGTGTCTTGTAAAACTGTAGTGTGTCTTGTAAGATTGTAGTGTGTCTTGAAGACTATAGTGTGTCTTGTAAAACTGCTGTGTGTCTTGTAAGACTATAGTGTGTCTTGTAAGACTCTTGTCTATCTTGTAAGACTGTAGTGTGTCTTGTAAGACTGAAGTGTCTCTTGAAGACTGTAGTGTGTCTTGTAAGGCTGTAGTGTGTCTTGTAAGACTCTAGTGTGTCTTCTGAGACACTCGTCTATCTTGCAAGACTGTAGTGTGTCTTGTAAGACTTTAGTGTGTCTTGCAAGACTATAATGAGTCTTGTGAGACTAGACTTTGTCTTGTACGACTGTAGTGTGTCTTGTAAGACGGTAGTTTGTCTTGAAAGACTCTAGTGTGTCTTGTAAGACTGCAGTGTTTCTTATAAGACTCTAGTGTGTCTTGTAAGACTGTAGAGTGTCTTGTAAGAGAAGACAGAGTCTTGTAAGACTGTAGTGTGTCTTGCAAGACTAAAGTGTGTCTTGCAAGACTGTAGTGTGTCTTGTAAGACTGTAGTGTGTTTGTAAGACTTCAGTGTGTATTGTAAGACTGTAGTGTGTCTTGTTAGACTGTAGTGTGTCTTGTAAGACTGTAGTGTGTCTTGTAAAACAGGAGTCTTGTAAGACTGTAGTGTGTCTTGTAAGACTGACGTTTGTCTTATAAGACTGTATTGTGTCTTGCAAGACTCTAGTGTGTCTTGTGAGACTGTAGTGTTTCTTTTAAGACTCTAGTGTGTCTTGTAGGACTGTAGTGTGTCTTGTGATACTGCAGTATGTCTTGTAAGACTAGACTGTGCCTTGTAAGACTGTAGAGTGTTTTGTAAGACTGTAGTGTTGGGACCTTTCTGGGGGCTGGAGACCTTTTCAGGTTCCTGGTAACCTTTTCTGTGGCCTTAGGACCTTTTCTATGGCCTGGGGACATTTTCTGTGGTGTGGGGACCTTTTCCTTGACCTTGGGTCATTTTGGGGGGCCTGGGACCTTTTTGGGGAAATTGTGACCTTTTTGTTGGCCATGGGACCTTTTCGGTGACCTTGGGACCTTTTGGGGGGTTTGGGACCTTTACTGGGGCCTGGATACCTTTCCTGGGACCTGGTAACCTTTTTGGAAGCCAGGGTACCTTTTCACGGGCCTTGGGACAATTTCTGAAGCCTGGCAGCCTTTTTGGGGCCATGGGATCTTTTTGTTTGCCTGGGGACCTTTTCGGGGCCTGGGGACCTTTTCGAGGACCTTGGGATCTTTTTGGGAGCCTGGGGACCTTTTCAGGGACCTTGGGACCTTTTTGGGTTCTTGGGAACCTTTTCATGGGCCTGTGAACCTTTCCTAGGGCCTTAGGATCTTTTTCTGGGCCTGTAGACTGTTTCAAGGGCATGTGGACCTTATCTATGGCCAGGAGACCTTTTGTAAGTGCAGAGGGCCTTTTCTGGGACCAGTAGGGCTTTCCTGAGGCCAGGGGACATTTTCAGGGGTAAGGGACCTTTTCTGAAGCCTGTGTTCCTTTTCTGGGACCTGGGGACTTTTTCTGGGGCCTGGGGACCTTTTTGGTTGCCTGTGGAATTTTTCAAGGGCCTGTGGACCTTTTCTGTGGCCAGGGAACCTTTTGTATTGCCAGGTGAACTTTTCTGAGGCCAGGGGGCCCTTTTATGAGGCCAGGGGACCTTTTGGGGGGCATGGGGACATTTTCTGGGGCCTGGGGATCTTTTCAGGGGCCTCAGGACCTTTTCTGGGGCCTGGGCACCTTTTCTAATTCCAGGGGACTTTTTAAAGGGCCTGGTTACCTTTTCTGGGGTCTTGGGACCCTACATGGGTCCTGGGGATATTTTCTGCTTCCTGGGGACCTTTTTGGGGACCTTGGTACATCTTTGGGAGCCTGGGGATCTTTTTGGAGAAATTGTGACCTTTTGGATCCCATGGGACCTTTTTTGATACCTTGGGACCTTTTGGGGGCTGGTGACCTTTTCGGAGGCCTCGGGACCTTTCCTGGGGCCTGGTAACCTTTTTGGGAGCCAGGGTACCTTTTTGGGGGCCTTGGGACCTTTTCTGAAGCCTGGCAGCCTTTTTCGGGGCCTTAGGATCTTTTTGGGTGCATGGGGGCCTTTTCAGAGGTATAAGAACCTTTTCAGGGACTTTGGGATCTTTTCGGAGGCCTGGGGACCTTTTCGGGGACTGTGGGAACTTTTTGGGGGCTTGGGAAAGTTTTTCAGGGGCCTGGGAACCTTTTCTAGGGCCTGGGGATTTTTTGGGGGCCTCTGGACCTTTTCAAGGGCCTGAGGACCTTTTCTGTGGCCAGGGGATGTTTTGTAAGCCAAGGGGACCTTTTCTGGGGCCAGGAGGCCTTTTATGAGGCCAGGGGACCTTTTTCTGATCATTGGGACATTTTCTGGGGCCTGGGGACCTTTTCTGGGGCCAGGGGACCTTTTTGGGGGCCCGAGGACCTTTCCTGGGGCCTGGTAACCTTTTTGGGAGCCAGGGTACCTTTTTGGGGGCCTTGGGATCTTTTCTTAAGCATTGCGACCTTTTTGGGGGCCTCGGGATGTTTTTGATTGCCTGGGGACCTTTTCGGGGGCCTTGGGACCTTTTTGGGACCTTGGGATCTTTTAGGGGGCCTGGGGACCTTTTCAGAGACCTTGGGACTTTTTTGGGGCTTGGGAACCTTTTCAGGTGTGAGCGAACCTTTTCTGGGGCCTGGGGATCTTTCTGTGGGCCTGTGGACCTTTCCAAGAGCTTCTGGACCTTTTCTGTACCCAGGAGACCTTTTCTAAGGCCAGGGGACCTTTTCTGGGGCCATGGGGCCTTTTCTGAGGCCAGGGGACCTTTTTGGGGGCCAGGGGACTTTTTCTGGAACCTGTGGTCCTTTTCTGTGACCTGTGGACCTTTTCTGGGGCCTGGGGACCTTTTTGGGGCCTGGGGACCTCTTCTGGGGCCTGGGGACCTTTTCAGGTTCCTGGTAACCTTTTCTGTGGCCTGGGGAGATTTTTGGGGGCCTCGGGGCCTTTTTTGGGGCCTGGGGACACTTTCTAATTCCAGTAGATCTTTTTGGGGAGCTGGGGACCTTTTCTGGGGCCTGGAGACATTTTCTATGGCCTGGTGACATTTTCTGTGGCCTGCGGACCTTTCCAGGGAACTTGGGACATTTTTGGGGGCCTGAGGACCTTTTCTTGGAAATTGTGACCTTTTGAGGGCTATGGGACCTTTTCAGAGACCTTGGGACCATTTGGGGATCTGGGGCACTTTCCTGGGCCTGAGGACCTTTTCTGGGGCCTGGTAACCTTTTTGGGAGCCAGGGTACCTTTTCAGGAGCCTTGGGACCTTTTCTGAAGCCTGGCTACCTTTTTGGGGGCCTGGGGATGTTTTTGGGTGCCTGGGGACCTTTTCGGGGACCTTGAGATCTTTTTGGGGGCCTGGGGACATTTTTGGGGACATTGCAACCTTTTTGGGGGCTTGGGAACCTTTTCATTGGCCTAGGAAACTTTTCTGGGGCCTGGGGACCTTTTCAGGGGCCTGTGGACCTTTTCAAGGGCCTGCAAACATTTTCTGTTGCCAGGGGACATTTTGTAAGGCCAGGGGACCTTTTCTGAGGCCAGGGGGGCTTTTAATGAGGCCAGGGGACCTTTTTGGGGGCATGGTGACCTTTTCTGGGGCCTGGGGACCTTTTTGGGGGCCTGGGGACCTTTTCTGTGGCCTGGGGGCCTTTTCTAATTCAAGAAGACTTTTTTGGGTGCATCGGAACCCTTTCTGTTGCCTAGGGACCTTTTCTGGGTCCTGGGGAGATTTTCTGCGGCCTTGGGACCTCTTCGGGGACCTTTGGACATTTTGGGGGGCCTGGGGACCTTTTCTGGCAAATTATAACCTTTTTCAGGGCCATGGGACCTTTTGGGAGACCTTGGGACCTTTTGGGGGCTTGGGACCTTTTCCAGGGCCTAGGGACCTTTCATGGAGCCTGGTAACCTTTTTTTGAGCCAGGGTACCTTTTTGGGGGCCTTGAAACCTTTTCTAAAGCCTGGCAACCTTTTTGGGGACCTGGGGATCTTTTTGGGTGCCTTGGGACCTTTTGGGGGAATGGGGACCTTTTTGGGGACCTTGGGATCTTTTCGGGGGCCTGGAGACCTTTTCAGGGACCTTGGGACCTTTTCGGTGGCCTGGGGAAATTTTTCGGATCCTGGGAACCTTTTCTGGAGCCTTGGGATTTTTCTGGTTCCTTGGGACCTTTTCTTTGACAAGGGAACCTTTTCTGGGGCCTATGGACCTTTCCTTGGGCCTGGGGAACTTTTCAAGGGTCTGTGGACCTTTTCTGGAGGCTGTGGTCCTTTTCTGGGACCTGGGGATGTTATCTGGGGCCTGGGGGCCTTTTCAAGGCCTATGGACCTTTTCTGTGGCCAGGGGACATTTTTGGGGGCATGGTAACCTTTTCTGATGCCTGGGGACCTTTTCGGTGGCCTGGGGAAATTTTTCGGATCCTGGGAACCTTTTCTGGGGCCTTGGGATGTTTTCTGGTTCCTTGGGACCTTTTCTTTGACAAGGGAACCTTTTCCGGGGCCTGTGGACCTTTCCTTGGGCCTGGTAACCTTTTTGGGAGGAAGGTACCTTTTTGTGGGAATTGGGACCCTTTCTGAAGCCTGGGAACCTTTTTGGGGGCCTGGAGATCTTTTTGTTTGGCTAGGGACCTTTTCAAGGGCCTGGGAACCTTTTTGAGGACCTTCAGATCTTTTCGAGGGCCTGGGAACCTTTTTGGGAACCTTGGGACCTTTTTGGGGGCTTGGGAACCTTTTGAAGGGCCTGGGAACCTTTTCTTGGGCCTGGGGAACTTTTCAAGGGCCTGTGGACCTTTTCTGGAGGCTGTCATCCTTTTCTGGGACCTGGGGACGTTTTCTGGGGCCAGGGGTCCTTTTCTAAGGCAAGGAGAACTTTTCTGGGGCCAGGGGGCCTCTTATGAGGCCAGGGGACATTTTGGGGACATGGTAACCTTTTCTGATGCCTGGGGTCCTTTTCTGGGACATGGGGACCTTTTCTGGGGCATGGGGACCTTTTTGGGGCCTGGGAACCTTTTCTGGCTCCAAGGGACCTTTCAGGTTCCTGGTAACCTTCTCTGTGCCCTGGGGACCTTTTGGGGGGGCTGGGGTCCTTTTCTAGAGCCTGGGAACCTTTTTGGAGCCTGCAACCTTTTCTGGGTTCAGGGGACCTTTTCAGGTTCCTGGTAACCTTTTCTAGGGCCTGGGGACCTTTTATTGGGCCTGGGGACCTTTTCTGGGGCCTGAGGACCTTTTCTAATTCCAAGGGACCTTTTTGGGGGCCTGGGGACCTTTTCTAGGGCCTGGGGACCTTTTCTGGGGCCTGGGGACATTTTCTGCGGCCTGGGGACCTTTTTGGGGCCTTGGGACATTTTTGGGGGCCTGGGGACCTTTTCTGGAAAATTGTGACCTTTTTGGGGGCAATGGGATCTTTTCGGGTGACCTTGGGACCTTTTGGGGGCTGGGGACCTTTTCTGGGGCCTGGGGACCTTTCCTGGGGCCTGGTAACCTTTTTGGTAGCCATGTTAACTTTTCAGGGGCCTTGGGACCTTTTCTGAAGACTGGCAGCCTTTTAGGGGGCCTGGGGATCTTTTTAGGTGCCTGGGGACCTTTTTCATGGCCTGGTTACCTTTTTGTGTACGTTGGGATCTTTTCAGGGGCCTAGAGACCTTTTTGGGGACCTTGGGACCTTCTTTGGGGCTTGGAAACCTTTTCAAGGGCCTGAGAACCTTTTCTGGGGCCTGGGGACCTTTTCGAGGGCCTGTGGACCTTTTCTGGGGCCATGGGGCCTTTTATGAGGCCAGGGACCTTTTTGGGGCATTGGGACCTTTTCTGGTGCCTGGGGACCTTTTTTGGGGCCTGGGGACTTTTTCTGGGGATGGGGACCTTTTGGGGGCCTGGGGACCTTTTTTGGGGCCTGGGAACCTTTTCTGGTGCCTGGTGACGTTTTCTAGGGTCTTGGGATGTTTTCTGGGGCCTAGGGACATTTTCTTTGACCTGAGGACCTTTTCTGGGGCCTGGGGACCTTTCCTGGGGCCTGGTAACCTTTTTTGAGCCAAGGTACCTTTTCAGGGGCCTTGAACCTTTTCTGAAGCCTGGAGACCTTTTTGGGGCCTGGGGATCTTTTTGGGTGCCATGGGACCTTTTTGGGGCCTGGGGACCTCGGGAACCTTTTTTGGGGAGTGGGGAACTTTTTGGGGATCTTGGGACCTTCTTGGAGGCTTGGGAACCTTTTCAGTGGCCTGAGAACCTTCTTTAGGGCCTTGGGAAATTTTGAGGGGCATGGATACCTTTTCAAGGGCCTGTGGACCTTTTCTGTGGCTAGGGGCCCTTTTGTAAGGCCAGGGGACCTTTTCTGGGGCCAGGGGGCGTTTCATGATGCCAGGGGTACTTTTTGGGGACATGAGGACCTTTTCTGGGGCCTGGGGCTTTTTCTGGGGTTTATGCACAATTTCGGGTGCCTGGGAACCTTTTCTGGCGCCTGGTGACGTTTTCTGGGGCGTGGGACGTTTTCTTGGGCCTTGGGACCTTTTCATCTACCTGGGGACCTTTCCTGGGGCCTGGGGAACTTTCCTAGGGCCTGGTAACGTTTTTGGAAGCCAGAGTACCTTTTCGGGGCCTTGGGACCTTTTCTGAAGCCTGGCAACCTTTTTGGGGCCTGGTGATCTTTTTGAGTGCCTAGGGACCTTTTCTGGGGTCTGTGGACCTTCTTGGGGACCTTGGGATCTTTTTGGGGGCCTTGGGACCTTTTCGGGGACCTTTGGACCTTATTGAGGGCTTGGGAACCTTTTCAGAGGCCTGGGAACCTTTTCTGGGGCCTGGGGACCTTTTGGGGGAATGAGGACCTTTTCAAGGGCCTGTGGACCTTTTCTGTGGCCATGGGACCTTTTGTAAGGCCAGGGGACCTTTTCTGGGGCCAGGGGGAATTTTACGAGGCCAGGGAACCTTTTTGGGAGCATGTGGACCTTTTCTGGGGCCTGGGGACCTTTTCTGGGACCATTGGACCATTTTAGGGGCCTGGAGACCTTTTTAGAGGCCTGGGGACCTTTTCTGATGCATTGAGACCTTTTTGGGGGATGGGGACTTTTCCGGGGCCTGGGAATCTTTTCAAATCCCTGGGGACCTTCTTGGGGGCCTGGGGACCTTTTCTGATTCCTGGGGACTTTTTCGTGGACCTGGGAACCTTTTTGGGACCTTCAGAGCTTTTGGGGGGCCTGGGGACCTTTTCAAAGGCCTGGAGACATATTTGGGGACCTGGGTGCCTTTTTGGGTACCTAGGGACCTTTTTGGGGGCTTGGGGCCTTTTCGGAGGCCTGGGGACCTTTTCGGGTGCCTAGGCACCTTTTCTAGGGCATGGGGACCTTTTCTGATGCCTGGGGACCTTTTCATGGGCCTGGGTACCTTTATGGGCCTAAGGACCTTTTTGGGGTCTTGGATACCTTTTAGGGGCCTTGGGATCTTTATGGGGGCTTTGGGAACTTTTGGGTGCCTAGTGACCTTTTTTGGGGCCTTGTGAAATTTTCTGGGGCATGGGGACCTTTTCTGATGCCTGGGCACCTTTTTATGTGCTTGGGTACCTTTTTGGTACCTAAGGACCATTTTGGGGGCCTGGAGACCTTTTCGGGGGCCTTGGGGTCTATTCGGGGGTTAGGGACCTTTTGGCCCCTTGTGACCTTTTTCGGGGCCTTGGGAACTCTTCTGGGGCCTGGGGACCTTTTCTGGGGCCTGGGGACCTTTTCAGTTTCCTGGAGACTTTTTTGGGAGCCTTGGGATCTTTTCTGGGGGTTGGGGACCTTTTGGCCCCTTGTGACCTTTTTTGGGGCCTGGGGATCTCTTCTGGGGACTGGGGACCTTTTCTGGGGACTAGGGACCTTTTCAGGGGCCTTGGACCCTTTTTGGGGGACTTGGGACCTTTTCTGGGGCCTCATGACCTTTTTGAGGGCCTCGGGACCTTTTCAGGGGCGTAGCGACCTTTCTGGGGGTCTGGGGACCTTTTTGAAGGCCTGAAGACCTTTTTGGGGATCTTGGGACATTTTTTGGTTCTGGGACCTTTCGGGGGCGTGGGTA
>NW_026508913.1:0-14805 GCF_026875155.1 Cherax quadricarinatus
TATATTTGTCCAGTCTCTTCTTAAAGCTACCCTGGGTCCAAAACCTTATCACCCCGGAAGATGTTCCACGCATCTACAACTCTGAACATCAAAATGGTATACAGACCGCAGGTTTTTAGGTAAGACACATATGCAACAGTTAGACAACTTATTCCGAAACTTTTCGCCACCCGTGGTTTTCTTCAGTCGAATACAGAAAGTAGGCAGGAAAGAAGATGTGAAGACGATTAATCATCCATCACCCTTAAAGTCGAGAATTTGGGGTTTTTCAGTCCCTCGGCCTGGAGAAGTTCAGTTCCAAGTCAGGAACATTGAAGATAAAGCGACAGTGGGGAGATTTAAAATGTCGGAAGGAAGGTGCGGGTATAGTAGTAGTAGTATAGTATTGAGAGGCAACGGGAAAGGTCATGCCCTCCAGACCAAACCCCTTTCCTTTTAAAACTTGTCCAAGGTGTTTTCTGTCCCAAAGATCCACGTTTTTGCAGTGTCGACAAGAGAACATCAACCTTGGGACGTATCCTTTTTTGATTTTCATCTTGTCAGACCTGCAACACGGGGCATCTTGTACAAAAAAACCCCTTGGGAAAAGCTTTCAATGAAAGGGGTTTGGGATCTGAGAGGGCATGCCTCTCATTGCCTCTCCTACTATACTACTATACTACTACCCTGCACCTCTCCTTCCGACAGTTTTTAATCCCGCACGTCCTTGATCTTCAGAATTTTCCTGACTAGGAACTGAACTTCTCCAGGCCGAGGACTGAAACCTAAAATTTCTACGATTTTAAGGGTGAGGACGATTACATCGTCTTCACATCTCACTTTTTTCCTCCCTACTTTCTGTATTCGACTGAAGAAGCCTACTGTGTGGGCGAAACGTTTCGGAAAAAAGGGGGTTTTCCCCCTAACTTTGCATATGTGTCTTACCAAACACTAAAACCTTTAAAAAAACCATACTTCCCTATGCCTTTCTAAATCAAATTTATCCAATTTAAAACCCCCCCCCGTTATTCCCGGGTTCTTACCTGGTTCGACCCCCTCATACTTTTTTAATGTCTCCCTTGTTATGCCCGTCACCACTTAAAACCCCTTTCAATGATATCCCCCCCTCATTTACCCTCTCCAGAAGTGGAGATGGATTTAAGTGGATAAATTAATTTTAAAGGCTAGGTAAGTACTGGTTTTCTTAACTTGTTGTAGATAGCGGGGGAGCAATCTTCCCAGTTGGGTGATAGAGGCAGGACCTTGGGTAGCTTTAAGAAGAGATTGGACAAAATTTTTTTTTGGGAGGGCGGGTTTTTGTTTGGGTGTCTTTGGTAGGGGATTTTTATTTCGGGGTAGTTTAAGTAGAAGTCGTTTTGATAATACCTCCTTTCATGGCCAGTAGGCCTTCGCGTGTTCCTCTATTCTTAGTACATTATTAATTCCATTCGGTTATGCCTATCTTCTACTTATAAAATTAGGAAACATAATAAATGGAAACACTGCGCAGGGCTTTTGCCCTATACTGGCAGTCCTTCAAAATCTATCCCACTAACAATTATTTTCTCACCCAATTTTAAATTACCAAGCTTTGATAGTTCCATTTACCACTGCAAAAACACACTCAAATCCACCCCCTCCACTCATTTTTTTTTTCCCAAACCCGAATTGGAAACTCCCAAGGGTTTAACCTCAATAACCTTCTATGAAAACTCTTCCTAACAAAAATTTTCCCTATTTTCAAACCAATGTTTTCCTATTCGTTTCTAAATTAAACTTGCATAAATTGAAAAAATTATTGGGGGTTTCTGTCTTGAAGAGTGGGGCATGCAAAGGTACGTAACCTTTATTCGGCGAAGATCACACCCTCGTTGATAGGCTATCCCCCCAACCCCTGCAACCCAGTAATAATTTCGAACGATTGGGCCCCAGCGTTGGTGTTTTGGGCATCCCCACCTTCTACCCTGTTTTTCCCATCAACCGGGTTTGGGGAACGGTTTCCATTCTGTCTCCGGGTTTTTGTGTCTTGGCCTTCTCTTAACTGAGTTGCGCCCCCTTTTCCACTGAATAGTTGGGGGAAAATATTTCTCAATCATTCACTGTTTTTTGTTCTGAAGAATTGAGAATGCAACACAGGGGAATTTTTATTGAAGAAACTTTTCGCCACCAGTGGCTTCATCACCCCAAACAAAGTTGAATAGGAAAGGGAGAGTAAATTTGAGGTAATCATCCCTAAACCTTGAATCGATGTGTTCAGTCCACACTCTTGTGTTTGTTCGCTCCTGCTTCCCCTTTACACCCAGGAAACAGGATTATTTTTCGGGGGTTTTAAAATTTCTAAAGACCTTATTTTTAAATTCCCTTTTTCCCCACTTAACACTTCAATCATTCTCCCCTCATTTTTCGCTTACAAGTGAATGAATTTAAGGAAAATTAAAAAAAAATTTTTAGCTTTTTTTCTCAGGCCTTCGCCCCCTGGGTGCTGTAGACCAATTTGTTAAAAACAAAAAGTGTGCTTGGGGTTAAAAGACAATTTTTAAAAAAAAGAATGTCCAAAAAACACTTGTAAACACGGGGGAACCTTTTTTAGTGCTTATAGGGGGATCTTCAAGATTTTATCGCTATGAAAATAAAAATTGACTTCTATATTTTTTTTTATTTATATTTCAATAATAGCAACAATGAACTTCTCTGGAGAAATCTCCTTTAAAAATATTCTACTTTTTTGTGATCGTGAAATCCAACACTGGGTTCAGCTGTTTATAAAAATAATTCAATAGTCAAACAATTCCCAATGAATATTGTTCCACCCCCTCGTTAAATATTTAAATTATTTTTTATAACTGAATTTTACAGCTCTGGGGCCACAAAAAAAAAAAATGCAGTAATAAGTTCCGGGGTCTAAAAACTTCTTTAGCAATTCACCAGAAACACCCTCCTTTTCTGCCAATCCCTCATCGACTTTTCCCCATGAAAAAGTGCACATCTCTGTCATGTCTTCAGAACCTTTCGTCCCCCCTCATCTAAAAAAACATCAGAAAGAAATTTTCTTCGTCAAAAATTCCATGTACAGGAAAAAAATCAATTGAAAATCGCCTCCGAGTTCATGTGCAGAAAGACCTCAGCCCTTGGGAAATTCCGTTCAATGTAAACTCTACTTGCTCAAACCTCGGCCATTAGTAAGCTCTAACTTTTTTCAGCCTCGGCACAGCAATAGCTTCCTGGGTAAGCTACATCAAGTACTTGATCTCTTGGACACAGCGGATCGATTACCCATTTCCGGGGGTTGAGCTCATCAAGTACCCGATTTTTTGGATCCCCGGGGACGATTACCACTTCTTGGGGGTAAAACTCATAAAGTACTCGATCTTCTTGGATCACGCGGGGGGATCAATTACTCCAGCTTCATGGGCAAGCACAAAAAGTCTCGATCTTCTGATCATAGCAGATCGATGCTCCATTTTTTCCAGAAAAACTCCACCCAAACCCTGCACATCCTTTTTGTTAATCTCCATTTTGGGTTTCTGTCAGCCACCTGAGGAAAAAACGTTGTATCTAAAACTGTGAATGTCCCCAATAATAAAATACGTGTGAGCTGTCCCGCTTACTATGATCTTTGGTGAGGGGGACTCCAATTATAAAATTGGATGGAAATTCCCTTCTCAGTTTGCCACTGCGAACTGACCCTATCACTGGCACTTGTGGACAAACTAAAAGAACATTTGCCAACCCATTTTCAAATGCTTCCCAAGCAAAAACCTTGTTTTAAAATAATTTACTCAGATTTTAAAAAAATTACTCATTTCAACAAAATGAAAAAAAAAAGCGTATAATTACCTTTAAAATCCATCGACTTTTCACTGCTTTATTAAAAGGAAGACCACTGGAACTGAGCACCTTTAGGGTTACAAACTTTGGGGTTCTTATGATAGAAAAATAAGAACAAACCCTCATATATGCTTAAAGTAGGGCAAAAAGAGACGTACCTCACAAAACAGCAGTCAAATGTTTTGAAATTTAGTCAAATAACCATGATGGCAGTGTTTCCTGTTTTTTTTAGGTGCAAGAAATTTAACCTTTTTTTAAAAGTCTTAAAAACTGAGTCATAAGAAAGAGGGCCTCACGGATTCTACACCGGGATCATTTACAAGCCCCTTCACAAACTTAAAAAAGGAGGAACACGCACATGTCTGTTCGCCCATCCTTCTAGGCACGTCCTACAGAAACCCTCAAACTAATAGAACATTTGCCCCAAACCCATTTCAAAAGCTCCCAAGCAATAACCTTTGATTAACATAATTTTTCTCTTAAATTTAACATAATTTTCTCATTTACAAGCAATAATGTTGATAAAGAAAAAAACATGATAAATTTTTCCTTGAAAATCCAGTCGACTTATCACGCTGATTAAAAGGAAAGACCACTGGAACTGATAACCTTTAGGATTTCAGAACTTGGTTTCTTATAATAGAAAAATGAAGAACAACCGTCTAATGCTTAAAGTGAGGTGCAAAAGAGAGGGCTGACCTCAAAACAGCAATCAAATGTTTAGATTGAGTCAAGTAACCCATGATGGCCGTGTTTCCCGTTTTTAGGTGCAAGAGGTTTAAAAACCCGTTTTAAAAAGTGCTTAAAGACTGAGTCATAAAAAGGGGAGCACTGCAGCAGCGTGTCCACACCTGTTACATTTATCAAAACCCCTTCCAAACTTATAAAAAAAGGGGGAACACTGCATTGTCTGTTGGCCCTCCATTCAGGGACGCCTACAGAAACCCTCAAAATAATAAACATTGCCAAGCCCATTTTCAAATGCTTCCAACAATAACCTTTGGTTTTAAAATAATTTACTCATTGAAAGTCCCCCGCAAATCCAACCCCCTCACCCATTTTTTTATCCAACCCAAATTTTTAAACTACCCAACCTTATAAGAACTAAGAACATAAGAAAGGAGGAACACTCAGAGGGCCCGTGGCCCATACTAGGCGGCCTTTTCAATTCATCCCACTAACAAACATTTGACCTACCCAATTTCAATGCAAACCCCAAGAAATAAGCTCTGATGTGCAATCCCACTCAAATCCAACCCATCCCACCATAAGAACATAAAAAGGGGGGAACACGCAGCAGGCCTGCTGCCCATACTAGGGAGGGACTTTACAAATTTATCCCACTAAAAAACAATTGACCAACCCCAATTTTCAATGCCACCCAAGAAACAAGCTCCGATGTGCAAGTCCCTCTCAAATCCCAACCCCTTTCCCCCCTGATTATCCAACCTAAAATTTTAAACTACCCAAATCCTACCCCAAAAACCCAACTGAACTGTTCCACTCATCAAATACCCCATTTTCCCAAAACCCTACTTTCCTATGTCCTTTCAAATCTAAACTTATCCCAAATTTAAAACCCTTACTGCGGGTTTTTCTCTTGGGAGTTTCCTCAAGACCTTGTTAAAATTCCCCCTTTTTAAAACCCATCTTCCACTTATACACTTCGATCAGGTCTCCCCTCATTCTTCGTCTAAAAATAATGTAACTTAAGAGTCTTCAATCTTTCTTCATAAGGAAATTTCTATGCATGTATTAATTTTTCATCCTACGCTGATGTTTTCTAACGAATTTATGTCCATTCTGTAATATGGAACCAAATTGGCTGCATAAATTTGGGGAGGGCCTTACTAATGATGTTAAAGCTGCAGTAGACCCTGGACTTCTGTTGCTTACACTTCTTGATATAAATCCCAGTAATCTATTTGCCTTATACGTACCTTAGGGATTTGCATTAATGCTTACAAATGTACATTTTATTATAGTTTAATTTGGTAAAGCTCCTGAGAGCGTGAAGTTGCTCCTTAAAATGGACATTAGTTGCACTTGTATCCTTTTACCTACACGGGGGCTATGCTTTAAAAAACCCTTTTTTACCATATCCTTTCAAGATTTTTAAAATTTTCTAACGTAAACAGCTTTTTTGGTTAATACCCATTCTGACCTTATTATTTTATTTCTTTTAAACCCTTTTTTAATTTATTATTTTGCACTAAAAATTTCCCCTCAAACACCTTTCTTAAGATTTAAATTGTCTACGTAAGGACTGTCAAGCGACCGAGGAAACACGCACAAGACCCAATTTTCCCAAAACAAAACCTTGGAGAAACACCCCACCAAAGCTATCTAAGAATTTACGCCGGTACCTCTAGCAATAACAAAACCCAACCCCCCCACGATAATTTATCCAAACTCTTTTTAAAACTAGCCAAAGGTCCTAGCCTCTACCCCCCTACCGGAGAGCGAGACATTGCCACAAAAATTGCACTTGCATCCTTTTAAATAACATAAAACAAAAAAAGGGAAAAACCTGCACAGCCTGTTGGCCCATACAGCAGGCCTTTACAATTCACCCACTAACAAACTTTGACCAAACCCCAATTTTTAAAGCCACCCAAGAAACACCCGATGTCAAAACCCTCTCAAATCCAACCCCCCCACCATGTACTTTTTCCAACCTAAATTTGAAACTACCCGAAGTCCGAGCCCCAAAAACCCAAATAGGGAACTGTTTCCCCTCATCAAAACCCATTTTTCCCAAAAACCAATACTTTTCCCATTCCTTTCTAAATCTAAGCTTATCTAATTTAAATCCATTTAAAAACCCCAAAGTTTCCAGAAAAAACCCTTACGGCATTGGGTGAAGGGGGCTCCGGGATCGAATCAGGGTCACAGCAGAACAAGAGTGTCAATAAATGAGGTTAAATCCGTGGGGGTCAGTTACAAGTGGGATTCCACGGGGTCAAACTTGGCCCCTTTTAGTTCAAAATATACAATGATCTTGATGAAGGGAATTACTAGTGATACGACAAATTCGGGCCCATACAAAGATAGGTAGATAAAAGAATAAAAATAAGAACTAAGAATGTAGGGAAACTGCAGAAGGGGCCCCCTGCCCATACGAGGGAGTCCTTTATCAAAACGACATTACCAAAAAGCACTCAAGAAATAACTCCGTACCCCTTTAACACCAATCAAAACCCACCCCGCCGCCCTATTATATGTCCAGCCTCTTAAACCCCCCTAGGTCCAGCCCTACACCCCACGGGGAAAAACTGTTAGACACAATTGAAAAAAAATCAAAAGGTAACAGTACCCGGGTTGTTTAGGAAAGGGAACATATGAACGTTAGCAACTTTTTTTCCGAAATTTTCGCCTAAAGTACTTCCCTTCGTTTCCCAAAAATACAAAAACGAACTAGGGGTTGGCTTAATCGCCTCACCCTTTGCGGTTTGAGGTTTCGGGCCCCGGGCCTGGAGAATTCTTTCCATAGTCAGGAACTATCGAAGACAAGCGACAGTGCGGAGACTTAAATATGTGGGAAAGGGAGAGGTGCAGGGTATAGTAGAAAGTAGTATAGTAGTGAGAGGCAACTAGGGGTCATGCCCTCTCAGACCCCTTCTCATTTAAAAAAGTTTGTCCGGGGTTTTTCTGTCCCAAAGACCCCACGTGTTGCAGTGTCTGCAAAAACATCAACCTGTCGGTATTTAAACCTTTTGATTTCACTTGTCAGACACTCAACACGTGGCATCGGGTAAGAAAACACCTTGGCAACTTTTCAAGGAGAAGGTTGGATCTGAGAGGGACAGACCTCTCAGTTGCCTCTCCACACTACTACACTCTACTACCCCACCTCTCCCCCCGACAGTATTTTAATCTCCGCACTGTCGCTTTTATCTTCAATAGTTCCGACTAGGGAAAGAACTTTTTCCAGGCCGAGGGGCGAAACCTCAAATTCACGACTTTAAGGGGGATGGACTGTTACATCGCTTCACTTCACTGTTTCCTGCCCACTTTCTGTATTGACTGAAAAGCCTACTGTTAGGCGAAAAAGTTTCAAAAAAGTTGTCTAACTGTTGCATATGTGTCTTACCAACATCTACAATCGTTTGAAAACCAGACTTCCTATGTCCTTCTAAATCTAAATTTATCCAAATTAAATCCGTTATTCCTGGGTTTTTACCCGGGTTTGAAAACCCTCAGTACTTTATTAATGCTCCCTTGTTTAGGCCCTCATCCATTATACACTTCAATATTCTCCCCCCATTCAAACCCCTCCAGAGAGTGGAGATGGATTTAAAATTGATAAATTAGATTTTTTGAAGACAAGGAATAAATGGTTTTCCCCTTAAATTGTTGTAGAGATCGTAGCAAAATTCCCATTTTGGTGATAAGGGTAGACCCTTGGGTACTTTTTTAAGAGATTGGGCAATAGTGTTTGGGAGGGCTGGGGTTTATTGGGGTCATTGGGGATGGGAGTTATTTCTTGGGTAGCTTTAAGTAAAGTCGTTTTTTTATAATGACCTGCCTTTTATGGGCCCTAGGCCTTCGCATGTTCCTCTATCTTAGTACATTTTAATGTCAATTCGGTTATCTATCTTCTATTATAAAATATAGGAACAAATAAATGGAAACACTGCAGCAGGGTTTTTTGCCCTATACTTGGCAGCCCCTTTCACAACTACCCCACTAAAGATTTTTTTCTCAACCCAATTTTAAATGCTCCCAAAAGCTTTGAAGTTCCATTTACTCACGGCAAGACACACCGAACCCAAGCCCCTCTCACTCATGTTTTTTATCCAACCCAAGGGAAACTCCCCAAAGGGTTTTTTAACCTCAAAACCTTACTATAAAAACTCTTCCTAACTAAATTTTCCCCTATTTTCAAAATTTTTAAGGGGGAAAAACCAAAGGGGGGCTTTCCTTTTTAAAATAAATCGTTTTCTAAACCCCCCCTAAAACCTTCCCCCCCCAAAATCAATTTTGATTTAAATGGGGGGGTTTCCCCTTTGTCTTGGGGGGGAAGAGTTGGAAAAATTTCCCAAAAAGGGGGGGTACCGTACCCTTTTTTTTTAAAATTCCCGGCGAAAAAATTTAAACCCACCCTCGTTAAATGGGGGGGGTTTTAAATTTCCCCCCAAAACCTGACGAATTTTCACCATCACTTGTTTTTTTTCTCCCCCCCTTTCCCCCCGGGGATCCATATTTTTTTGGGTTAAATTCCCAAACCTTTATTTTCCCTCTCCATTTTATAATTCAACACTCCCCCTTTTTTCCCTTAAAGTGAAAAAAAATTAAAAATCTTTAGCTTTTTCTAGGTTTTTTCCCTGGGGAACTTTTTAAAAACTAAAAGTGCTTGGGTTAAAAAAATTTAATTTTTGAAAAAAAGAGAATGTCCAAATAAAACCTTGTCATCATTGGGTTTTTTTGCTTTGGGGGTCTTTCAAGTTACCATTAAATTTTGGGATTCTAATTTTCATTTTTTATTTAATTTCAATAATCAAAAAGCAACTTCTCTGGGGGAATTATTAAAAATATTCTACTTGTTGGTGTGTGAAATTAAACTTTGTGTTATAAAAAAATCAATTTCAAAATTCCCAAAATATTGTGCAAAACACCTTGTTTAAAATTTCATTAGTTTGTAAAAATTACCTCTTTTCCCAATAAACCAAAAAAATGCAATCTATAGTTTCCGGGGGTTATAAACTTTTTGCTAATTTCACCCCCCCCCTTAATTTTCTGCCAATCCCATGATTTTTCCATTAAAATAATTCTTAGGTTTTCAAACCAGTTTTGTCCCCCATAAAAAAATCAGAAAGTAAAATCTTCTTCGTAAAAATTCCAGCAGAAAAAAAAATAATTTTAAATCTCATCCTTTTCCCATGTAAAAGACCTCTCCCTTTCGAATTCACTTAAAATTAAACTCTAGTTTTTTCCCTCCCCCATTATGAAAAGAACATTTTCACCTCTGGCATCAGAAAATTTTTTCCGGGGGAATACTAAAGTACTTGTCTTCTTGGTTTTAAAGCTACTTTTACTCCACTTCCCGGGGGTGAGTCAAAAGTCTGTCTTTTTGGATCACAGCGGGATCGTTTTACTCCAGCTCTTGGGGGTAGAACTCTCAAGTACTCGATCTTCTTGGATCACAGCTGGATCAATTACTCCATTTCATGGGGCGAGCACTCAAGACTCGATTTTCTTGGGTCATAGCAGGATCGAGTGCTCCCATTTTTTCTTCCAGAAAAATCCACCAAACCATCACACCCCAGTTTTTTAAATCTCCATTTTAGGTCTTCTGTCAGCCACCTTGGGAAAAAAACGTTGTACAAAAACTGTGAAGGTCCCCAATTAATAAAATACAGTGGAGCTGCCCTCGCTTACTATGCTTTGGTGGGTGACTCCAATTCAAATATTGGATTGAAATGTCCCTTCTCATTTGCCTCCTGCAACTGACCCTGTCCCGCATCTTGTGTACAAACTAAAAGAACATTTTCCAAACCCTTTTCAAATGCTTTTCCCCAAACAATAACCTTTTATAACATAAATTTACTCTGATTAACATAATTTACTCATTTTCAAGCAATAATGTAAGATAAAGAAGAAACAGTAAACTTTATTGAAAAACCAGTCCCACTTACACTGCTATTTAAAAAGGGAAAAACCACTTACTGATGACAAAACCTTTTGGATTACAGAACTTGGTTTCTTTTGAATAAAAAAAAAAAGAACAACCCTCTATATGCTTAAATGGGGCAAAAGGAGGACGTGACCTCACAAAACAGCAAGTCAAATGTTATGAGATCAAGTAACCCCTGAGGGATGGTTTCCTGTTTTTTTTAGGTGCAAGAGGTTTAACCTTTTTTAAAAGTGCTTTAAAACTGAGTATAAGAAAGGAGGACACTGCCAGGGAGTGTCACACCTGTTATCTTTTTTCAAGCCCCTTCACAAACTTATAAAAAGGAAACACTGCTCATGTCTGTTCGCCCATCCTTCTAGGGACGTCCTACAGAAACCCACAAACAATAAACATTTGCCCAACCCATTTTTCAAAGCTTCCCCAAACAAAACCTTTTATTTAAAAAATTTACTCTGATTAACATAATTTACTCATTTACAACAATAAAGTAAGATAAAGAAGAAACAAAAACCTTTTCCTTGAAAATCCCCGTCGCTTATCACTGCTGATTAAAGGAAAAAACCACTGGAACCCGATGAACCTTTTGGGTTACGAACTTTTTGCTTATGAATAGAAAAATGAAGAAAAACCGTCATAAAAAAGCTTAAAGGGGGTGCAAAGAGAGGAGTGACCTCAAAAAAAGCAAGTCAAGTTTTTGATGAGTCAAGTAACCCATATGGGGACTGTTTCCCGTTTTTTGAGGGGGGCAAAAGGTTTTAACCTGTTTTTAAAAAATGCTTAAAACTGGGCAAAAAAAAGGAGGGGCACGCACGGCATGTCCACACCTTTATGCATTTATCAAGCCCCTTCACAAAAATATAAAAAGGAGGAACCTGCATCTTCTGTTGGCCCATCCATTCTAGCACTCCTACAAAACCCACAAACTAATAGAACATTTGCCAAACCCATTTTCAAAAGCTTCCCAAACAAAACCTTTTGGTTAACATAATTTTCTCAGTGAAATCCCACGCAAAATTTCCCAACCCCCCTCCCGATTTTTTTATCCAACCCAAATTTTAAACTACCCAACCTTATAAAAACAAAGAACAAAGAAAGGGGAACACTGCGCAGCCTGTTTGGCCCAACTAGGGAGGTCCTTTTTCAATTATCCCACTAACAAACATTTGACCTACCCAATTTTTTAAAGCCCCAAAAAATAAGCTCTGATGTCAAGTCCCACCAAATCCAACCCATCCCCCTCATAAGAAAATAAAAAGGAGAACACGAGCAGGGCCCCCTGGCCCCCAAATAGGGAGGGACTTTTCAATTCATCCCCCTAACAAACATTTTACCAAACCCCAATTTTTTAATGCCACCCCAAAAAACAAGCTCCGATGTGAAGTCCCTCCAAATCCAACCCCTTTCCCCTCATTACTTATCCCCCCTAATTTGAAACTACCCAAAGTCCTAGCCTCAATAACCCAACTAGGTAGACTGTTCCATCATCAACACCCTATTTTTCCAAACCAATACTTTCCTATTCCTTTCTAAAAATAAACTTTTCCAATTTAAATCCCCTTTCTGCGGGTTTTCTCTTGGAGAGATATCCTCAAACCTTGTTAATATCCCCTTTATTAAAACCTATCTTCCACTTATCACTTCGATCAGGGCTCCCCCCATTCTTCGTCTAAAAATGAAAGTAAAATTTAAAAGCTCAATCTTTCTTCATAGGGAAAATTTTCTAATGCATGTATAATTTAGTCTCCTACGCTGAATTTTTTTCTAAGAAATTTTTTCCATTCTGTAATATGGAGACCAAAAAATTTACTGCATATCTAGGTGAGGCCCTTACTAATATGATAAGCTGCGTATGACCCCCCGGCTTCTGTGCTTACACTTCTTGATATAAATCCCATAATCTATTTGCCTTTTTACGTACCTTTGGGATTGACATTAATGCTTACAACTGTGGGGCTTTTATTATGTTTTGTTTGGTAAACCCTGGGGAGCGTGAAGTTCTCCATTAAAAAGTGACATTAGTTGCACTTGATCCTTTTACCTGACTCGGGGGCTTGCTTGAAAACCATATTTACACTTTTCCTTTCAAGATTTAAATTATCTAAATAAGTCGTTTTTCTGGTTTTTAAAACCCATTCAGAGCCTTTTTATTTTATTTCTTTAACCTTTGTTAATATTATTAGCACTAAAATTTTCCCCCAAACAGCGTCTTTCTTTAAAATTTAAGATTGTAGCTACGTAAGGACGTGTCAAGCGTACCAGGAAAACGACAAGACCTAATTTCCCAAAACAACTCTTGTGAAATCACCCCCACCGAAAGCATCTAAGAATTTACCCGGGACCCCACAATAACAAAACCCACCCCTCCCACTGATATATTTTTTCCAATTTTTTCTAAAGCTAGCCAAAGGGCCACCTCTACCACCCACTCTGGAGACAGACTTGCCACAAAAGTTGACTGCATCCTTTTACGAACAAAGAACTAAGAAAGGGGAACACTGCAGCAGGCCGTTGGCCCATACTGGCATCCTTTACAATTTATCCCACTAACAAACATTGACCAACCCAATTTTCAATGCCACCCAAAAACAAGCTCCGATGTGAAGTCCCTCTCAAAACCAACCCCCCCCCTCATGTATTATCCAACCTAAATTTTAAACACCCAACCGAGCCCAAAAAACCCCAATAAGTAGCTTTCCACTCACAACACCCCATTTCCAAACCAATACTTTCCTATGCCCTTTTTTAAATCTAAGCTTTCTAATTAAAAACCATTTAAATCCAAAATTTTTCCAGAAAAAAACCCGTACATGCATTGGGTGAAGGGGGCCTCGTGGATCGAATCATGGGTCACAGACAGGGAAACCAAAAAGTGCAATAAATGAGGTTAAATCCTAGGGGGATCGTTACAAGTGCATTCCACGGGGCAATCTTGGCCCGTTTTAGTTCATAATAATCAAACTTGATGAAGGAATTACTATGATACGAGCAAATTTGCCGATACAAAGATAGGAGGATAAAAAGTAAATAATAAGAACATAAGAAGTAGGAACAATCGAAGGCCCACGGCCCAACGAGGCAGGTCCTATCAAAACGACATCTACCTAAACTTTTTCAAGAAATAAATCCCCTACCCCTTAACACCAATCAAACCCGCCCCGCCGACTCATATAATGTCCGTCTCTTTTTAAAGCACCCCAGGTCCAGCCTTATCACCCCACTGGAAACTGTTTCCCCCTCTACAACTCGAACACAAATGGTATACAGTACCGACAGGTTGTTGGGAAGACACATATGCAAAAGTTTTGACAACTTATTCCGAAACGTTTTTGCCTACCAGTAGGCTTCTTCTCCCCAATACAGAAAATAGGGGAGGGAAAAGTAGAGATGTGAAGACATGTAATCAGTCCATACCCCTTAAAGTCGTAGAATTTAGGTTGTCACCCTGGGGCCTGGAAAGTTCTTCCAAGTCAGAATATCTGAAGATCAAGCACAGTGGGGAGACTTAATACTGTCGGAAGGGGAGGGCAGGGTAGATAGTAGTAGTAGTAGTAGTGAGAGGCAAATGAGAGGTCAGTCCCTCTCAATCCAACCCTTTTCACTTGAAAAAACTTTTCCCCAAAGGTTTTTTCTGTACCAAAATGCCACGTGTTGAGTGTCTGACAAGATGAACATCAAACCCGTCGGGACTGAAACCATTTGATGTTCATCTTGTCAGACACCAACACTGGCCCTTGGTACAGAAAACACCTTGGACAAGCTTTTCAATGGAAGGGGTTTGGGTCTGAGAGGACATACCCCCAGTTGCCTCCACACTACTATACTACAAAATACACCCTGCACCTCCCTTCCGACAGTATTTAAGTCCCGCACGTCGCTTGATCTTTAGATATTCCTGACTATGGAAATGAACTTCTCCAGCCGAGGGACTGACAACCCCAAAATTCTACACTTTAAAGGGGGATGGGCTGATTACATCGCTTCACATCCTACTGTTCCCCTACTTTCTGTATTCGCTGAAAAGCCCACTGGTTTGGCGAAACGTTTCGGAAAAAGTTGTCTAAAGTTGCATATGTGCTTTACCTAACATCTACAACTCTGTTAAAAACCCGTACTACCTATTCCTTCTAAATCTAAAATTTTTCCAACTTAAATCCCTTATTCCTGGGCTTACCTGGTTCGACACCCCCCTTTTTTTAAAAGCCCCCAGGGCCCCATTTTCCTTTGTTTTTTGGGGGGGGGGGGGGGGGGTTGGTTTTTGAAAGGGGGGCATAGTGCGGGTTTTTTTATTGGTAGATTATGCTGGCAATCTTCCCATTGGGTGGAGGTGGATTTGGGGTATTTAAAAAAATTTGGAAAAAAAG
>NW_026508914.1:0-13847 GCF_026875155.1 Cherax quadricarinatus
CCACAATAATGTCCTTAGTTGACTGGTCCTTTACTTACATCTTCTTCTGTTTTTATGGAAAGTCAGTATCAACACCGAATCACAGAAACTAACCAAGTGAACATAAGAACATAAGAACATAAGAAAGGAGGAACACTGCAGGAGGCCTGTGGCCCATACTAGGCAGGTCCTTTACAATTCATCCCACTAACAAAACATTTGCCCAAACCCAATTTTCAATGCCCACCCAAGAAATAAGCTCTGATGTGAAAGTCCCACTCAAATCCAACCCCTCCCACTCATGTACTTATCCACCTAGATTTGAAACTACCCAAAGTCCCAGCCTCAATAACCCAACTAGGTAGACTGTTCCACTCATCAACTACCCTATTTCCAAACAATACTTTCTATGTCCTTTCTAAATCTAAACTTATCTAATTTAAATCCATTACTGGGGTTCTCTCTTGGAGAGACATCCTCAAGACCTTATTAATATCCCCTTTATTAATACTAATCTTCCGCTTATACACTTCGATAGGTATCCCCTCATTCTTGTCTAAACAAGTGAATGTAACTTAAGAGTCTTCAATCTGTTCTTCATAGGAAGATATTTACTAATGCTATGTATTAATTTAGGTCATCCTACAGCTGAATGTTTTCTAACGAATTGAATGTCCATTTTTTAATACGGAGACCAGAAACTGGCTGTCATAATCTAGGTGATGGCCTTACTAATGATGTATAAGACCTGTAATGATACAGGTCTGTAGACTTACCGACAATATGTAAAGTAAAAGACACAGTACGCAACTTGTGACATTTAACTTGTGGCATAACTGTTTCGCTACAACAGAGAGTTTATCACCATTATCAATACGACACTTTTAAAAACCCAAATAGGTAAACAAACCTTCCATGGAAGGGGGGATATAAAGGAAAAAATTTACTATGAAAAAAAACCTACTTCCCTTAAATAAAAAAGACAAAAAACCAAAGCAGGTGTCATTTTAAATCTAGTGTTTAAAAAAAACCCAAACTTATCCCCTTTTTCTTTCGAAAAACCAAATTTAGGAAAGGAACCTTTTTTTAATTTACAAACAATCGGCGTTACTTTAGTCCCATTAGTTTCTTTTTCACAAATTTGGGGTTGTTAAAGATTGGGAATTTCGGGTTTCCCCGTTTTTAAGTCGTAAACCTTTGTTCATTGGGGATCAGGTTCCCTTTTTACCACAATTTTCCCCACCCCAAATTTTTTAAATCCCCAACTTTGGGTTTTGGGTTTGCTGTTAATCCTTTATTAATGTACATCCTCTTGTTCTTTAAAATTTTTTGGCTTTTCAACCGTTAAAATTTTAAATTTTCCCCCTTTTGCGGGAATATTTGAAACCTTTTTTCATTTTAGAAAAAAAGGGAAAAAACTAAAATTTGGAATGAGAACCGAAAAAAACCAGGAAAAATCGGGGAGCTCTTAAAAACCCGGATGAATCTTTTGGTTTGGAAAAGGGCTGGAAATGAATGTTGGGGGATTTAATTTTTTGGGGTTCGTAATTTAAATTGTTTGGGTTTATTTTTGAATGAATCGAGAAACAGTTATTGGGCTTTTTTAAATTTAAAAAAATCGCTTTTTTCCCCGGGAAATCCTAACGCATAAAGTTTGGTTAAGAGACTGCAAGTAAAAAGAGCTTAATTGGGGATTGGGAAAAGGGTTGGGGTTTTGGGGAAGGCCCCACTTGGGCCCATAGCCATCGTTGGTTAATTGTTAAAGAAAAACCTTAACAGGGAAATCAAAAAAAATATGGGGGTAAGGAATTAGCCCGGCTTTAATTTTAAAATCGAGGGGTTGGAATTTTAAAGAAATAAAACCCAAAGTTAGTTTTTACGGAAAATTGGTGGGTAAGCGCCTGAGTTTTAAAAACGGGCAGGCCGAAGGGAAAGAATTTCAAAACTTCCCGGGTTTGGGAAGGCTTTCCGACATGGCGAAAGGAAAAAGGTTTTTGGGGTTTGGGAAAAGGTCAATGGTTGTTGGTTGTTGGAAAGTACAGAATCCTTCTAGATGGCTGGAATTTCCCCTTAAGGAACCCTCGCCAAACCCCCTTTTCAAACCCCCGAAAAAAAAGCCACAACCCAACCACATAAAAACTAAAATGGACTTTTAAGACAATCAATCAAATATACAAAATGGGGGGCCTACAAAATTTTTTTTTCAAACGGAAAAACTAAAAAAAAAAGGGGGGGAAAATTTTTTCTTTTTCCAAGCAACCCTAAACCACCTGGTTTTTTTTCCCAAAATTTTAAAAAAAATATTTTTTCCCCCCCCCGGGGGGGCATGCTCACCAAAAGGGGAGGCCCCCAAAATTTTGTCTTTACCATCGCCCCGCTCTTTTAAACCTCAGGCGCTTTAAAAACCCCCTTTTCCCCCGTCAAAAAATAACTTTTTTTTAATTTTTAAAAAAAAACTAAAAAACCTTTTGGGTTTCGCGAAATAACCAGGGCCTTAATCCTTTTTTTCCCCATTTTTTACTTTTGGAAATTTGGGTTAAACCCTTTAAAGTTTTTCCCAAACAACCTACAAAAAAACCCGGATAATGGGGGGGCCCCCAAAATCCTCCTAAATTTACAGGAACAACTTCCAAAAATTGAAACCCCCAAAAAATTTTGGTTGACGTACATGTCCTCGTTAACTCCCAAAAGGGTTTTTAGGGGTTTTGAAGGAAAAAAAAGTTGAACCAGGGTTCATTTCATAAAAGGGGGTCCTTCAACACCCTTTTTATCCATTAAAGTTTAAAAAACCAAAACAATTTTCGGAAAAACCCCAAAAAAAGTTCCCCCATTTATTCGTCAAAAAAGACCAAAAGGGCATCTCATGGTTTTTTTAAGAGATAAAAATTTTTCCGGGAAGGGGTTTTCCTTACCAAAATTCCTTTAAAAACCCCGATACCCGCTCAAGAACCCATATACCTGTGGCGCCCTTAAAAGCCTGTGTACAAACCCCCAAAAAAAAAAATTTTTCCAATTCTTAAAACAAACCCCCCAATTTTAAAAAATTTAATTTCCGCCAGCAATCTTGAACACGTCCTTTTTGAATAAAATTAAACAAAAAGGGCGTTTACATTTTCAAAGTCTAGCAAGACCCCTGAAAAAAAACCCTCCACACATATTTCCCCTTTTTACACAAAGCCCCAGGAGTGAACACTAAACAACCTGCTCATTCCCAGTTTATTTTTGTCCAACCTATTTTTTTTTACCAAGTAATAGCTTTTATACCTTACCAGTCGTTTTTAACTTTTTTTCCTACCCACTTTATATACTACTCCTTATAACATCAAAATGGTCCCCTATTTCCCCTCCTCTGAGCTTTAATCCCTCTTTCCATGGTTTTAATGCTTGATAAAGTCTAAGCAAAAAGTTCCAAAAAATAAATGTCCTTGTTGCATTGTGCCTTTTACTTTAATGTATAAAGCTGCAGTAGACCTCTAAAATTCTTTTGCTTAACTTCTTTTTTATAAACCCCCAGTAATCTATTTGCCTTATTACGTCCCTTGGCATTGCTGTTTTGGGTTTAAGGTTCTGCTCACCAAAAACCCCCAAGCCCTTTTTCGAAATCTGTATGGCTAAGTTTACATCATTTAATTATAAGTACTAGGTTATGGGCACTCCCAAGCTTCAAAACCTTGCATTTATCTACTTTTGAACGCATCTGCCACTTTTTTGACCAAGAATAGATTTTGTTTAATCCTCCTGATTTCCCATAACATCTACGTTTGAATCAATTATCCTACCTATTTTTGGGGTCATGGGCGAATTTGCTCATATCATAGAAATTCCCCTCTCAAGATCATTATAATATTATAAACAAAAAAGGGGCCCCAAGACTGACCCCTTGGAAGCCACTTGTTACGACCCCACTCTTTAAACCCCTTTTATGGACATCCTGCTTCCGTCAGGACCATGATCATCCACGAGAGATTTTTCCCCCCAATGCATGAGCTCCCACTTTCTTTAACAGCATGGTGCGGAACTCTACAAAAGCCTTACTAAAATCAAAGTAAATAATATCAAATTTTTTATTTGGTCAAACACCCTCAAAAGTTTTTACTGAAGAAAGTTAATAAAATTAGTTAGACAAGACCGGCCTTTTGTGAATCCATTGAGTATCATTAATAAAAGCATGTTATCGAATGGTTCTTATAATCTCAGCTATAATTGACTTATAATTTGCCTAAAATTTGAGGTCAGGCTTTTTGGGGCGGAAATTTGAGGGAAACGATTTGCCCCCTGTTTTAAAAATAGGATTAATTAGCCATTTTTCCACATATCGACATACATTTTTTGAAGAGATAAATTAAAATATTAGTTAATGGTTCACAGGGTTCCATTTTGCACCTTCCCGGGAAAAAAACCTCACAGGCCCCGGCGACTTATTTGTTCAGTCTGTCTATTTTTTTACAACCACTCACTATACTGGTGTTACATAATTATTTTCTTCTACCCCACTGAAAAAATTAAATTTCTGGAATTTTGTTAGTGTCTTTGTGTAAAAAACTGAGAGAAAATAATATTTAAAATCAAGAAATTTCTTTCTTTGCAGTAAGGTGCCCTAATTTTTTTAAGGGCCCTTTCTTATCTCTACTTTTGTTCTATAGACCTGGAAAAAAATTTTTTGGGGTTAGTTTTAGAACCCTGCAATTTTTAATTTCATAGTCCTTTTAGCTTTTCTTACCCCCTTTTTTAATGTCCCTCTTAATGCAATTACTGATTCTTTAAGATGACCTCCCCCTCTTTTGATACGCCTATAAATTCCTTTTTTATCCCCCTGTAAAAATTTTTGGGCCCCTATTATTCTCCATTTTGGGTTTCATTTCATTGATCTAATTTTTTTTTTGGGGATAACGCTTTTTGAGCAGAGTTAGTTTAAAAACTGTCATATTGGTCTCTTCGTTACCCCAGTAACAGATGATAAGTGTTCTCTAACCCCATCGAATCGCAAGCGAAAATCGGGGGGATGTTATGATTATCGTACATCGTATTTTCCATTCAATGAAAATTTTGTTGTGGTCCGCGCCCCCGTTCCCTAAAATTTTCTAAATTATTAAAAAGGGGATTCATTGTTTGTCTAACAAAGTAAAGCAGGTTTTTTCCCCCTTGTGGTTCGTCACAAACCTTCAAAAAAATCCTGAAATACTTCTAAGAAGTCGTTTTTTTAAAAATTTCCCCAGTCAAAAAATTTCCCAATAAACTGACTAAATTTAAAAAGTCTCCTAGAATTACTACTTATCGTCCCTTGGGGCCTTTAAAAATTTCCCCCCATATAGTTCCCTTGGCCCCTATCTAAGTTTGGGGGGACGGAAATTTTCATCCCAAAAACAGTTTTTCATGCCCCCTGAAATTCTATCCAAACAGACTTGTATGTGTTACTTAGACTTAATACCCGTTTTTTTTGCAACAGTTCAAGCGATCTCGGGGCATACAAAAGCCACCCCCCCCCCCCCAATACTTCTATCTTCTTGAAAAATTTAAAAACCCCGAATATGACATTCCGCGGGGTTTTTCCCGACTTTTTGAATTTAAACCCCGTCTCAGTTAAAGGGAAATACATCAAGTTACCTACCTAGAAATAAATTTAACTCGTCCCCTCTTATTTAGACTACGGCAATTAGTAATAAACATTGAAAGATCCCTTCTCTTTCCCTTCCTGTCTTTTTTATTTTTTCTATAAACCTATTACTGTCCTATACCCCAAGGTCCCTGGCTTTTCAATATCTATCCGTTCTTATATACTGTTCCCCCAGAACTCTTATATTACTACACTGGGACTTCACTGTTTTCCTGCCAAAACCCTACCCCTAACTATTCCCCTTTAAAGTCCCAACTCTCCCCCCACTGCAGTTGCCAGTCTCCCACCCCCCCAAACCTAGATAAGGAACCCCATCCCTAGCATACATGTCATTTCTGCCCTAGAAAAGGTCCCAGTTTTCAAGATTTTTACCGCATTTTCCTACAGTATTTTGTCCCCCAGCAATTGACACAATTGCCCCGGACAACTTCATTTCCAACTCCCCTCCTTGTCAAAATACCACATATGAGAGGGTTCCCACCCTTACTTCTAATTATTTTATTGTGACCTTACCTGCTAATCAGGGCCTACTCCTTTCGTCTGCCAACAACGTTGCCCCCAGCATTGAAAAGATAATAGGGTTGCTCCCATTACCTCTCATGATGCATCCCAAGGCTAACAATTCCTCCCTCCCAGCCCCCCGGAAAGCAAACTCTCTGTCTCCTACTCCCGTCCCTTTAAGCAGAAGCCCTTCCATATACCAACTTGGCTATCCCAACAAAAAAATTTTTTACCTTTCTTAATTCTTTCGTATTGTCGTTCCCAGAGTCGACTCACATTCGCGGGGAGCCTTAGAAAGTATTGGAGGGTTTTCCCCAACAGTTTCCCCGGCAGTCTCTTTCTTCTTCATCGTTTCTACCTTTTCCCTTCGTTCTTCTTTATCGTCAACTTCTTTCCTGTGTCCAGCCACTGACCCGTTTCCCCTTTTTGACCTGAGGACTCAAAAAAAGGAGGACTACTCGAATTTCTGTTTTCCTCGGCAGTCGCCGAATTTCCATATTCGCCCCAAACCCCAAATTCTTCCTTAAGCTGTTGTAAAGTTGCTCGATGGGGCATCTTGCTTCAAATTTAAAAGAGCGCGCAAACAATTTCACGAGCCAAGTACACGTCAACACTGCGCAAAAGCCAACTCAATCAGGGGCTATGCGCACAGTCCGCACGGCCAATAGCAACTGAATCCTTTTAAAAACAGGACACAGTTAAGTCCTTTCCGGGCACGTCTAAGGTAAAACCCATACAACCTTTTGGTTTTTTCCAAAAGGAAATCCCACTGGCTTTCTTTAATTTGATTTTGAGGGGTTTTAAAAACTTGTCCTTTCCCTAAGGGGAAACTCGGAAGTTGTTTTTTTTTTTTTTTTCTTACACTTCAAAAAAAGCCACAAGCTTAAAAAAGTTGTCAACAAATCACCAATTTAAAACTTCACAATTTTTAAAAATCAACAAATTTTACCACACCAATCCAAAAAAAACACTAAAACCCCTACACTTGTTACCTCACTCAAAACCGCAAAGTTAGGTAGAAACCCTGCCGCCCCACAACTGTGGACAAACCCCCTTCCCCTTAAATTGTTTTAACTAAAAATTTTCCCCAATATAAGAAATTTATTGAAAACCTACTAAAAACAAATTTATGCTATCATGTTATTACCTGATTTCGGAGGAATTCCGGGGGTCAACCCCCCCGCGGCCCGGCGTACCTTTGTCCTAACCATGTTAGTATCTGCATACTAAATGAAAATGCCCCTTTAAAATCGTCTATATACACTTTCCATTTGCATTTTCCTCACCTTAGCACAACTACCCACAAAGGAGATGTTTTGTTAGTTCCAAAAAGGTTTTCCTTCACCCCTTCACCACAAATTATAACACACTCTCAAAAACAAAAATTTTCTATATTCTCTCTTTCATTAAAAAATTCCTTCAATTAATTTCAATATTTTTTAAAAGTTTTTATGCCCCATCACCATACTTTTTTTTTTTTTATTTAAACCGTCATATTACACAATATAAAAATTAAAAATAGAAAAACATCTGCCCTAACAAACAGGTATCCTAACATAAAACATAAAACACAGTACATCATATTCCATGTACTGTACGTGTATATTGCATGTACGTGTATATTGCAACATTCTGACTTTTTGAAATATACACTTCAAGCGACCCTAGGTCGTCCCTCTGTGGTCCAAAAGGTCCTCCTACCACTAACAAAATATTCTAAAACCTGCAGTAATAACTCATAAAACCCCTGTTCGCCCCACCTAATAACTACTATATAAGCGGATACCCGGGCCCTATAAATATCGTTTAAATACATAAGTTACAATACATAAAACAAAATGGCAAAAGAACATACCAGCCATCAATGCTCAAAGGCTAAAACCCACGCAAACATGGATTCCAGTACCTGAGTTAACATTTCTCTTAGACAATAACCTTACATAAAATATAATACACAGTTTCCTAAAAACCATCAAAACACAACCCCCGGATATCACATGTATTTAGCAAATACAAGTTTCCCCTTTAAACACCTACCCTGACCACCCTAAAACTCTACCCCCCAAAGGTGCCCAATTGTTTTCATTGCCACTTACGGATTACTTTACACAGGACGAAACCCTGACGGTAAGAATACCAGATTTAACAATACGATGTGGATATGTAACGAAGTGTCACATGACACTGTGGAATTAAATTATGCGAGACACAATATGGAATAAATTTCTTAAAACAAAACTTTTTTTTAACATTTACTCTGAAGTACACAAAATTAAATAGTGGGTACACCCTACATGAACTCAATGTATTTGGTGTAATCATACCTTCCAACACTTTTTTAAATCCCATCTTCAGCCCTGATACTTCCACGAGCTCTCCTTTAACAACTCTTTTTTAAGTACAAAAACGTGAAGTGATACAAAAAACTGCTTTACAAAACCTGTCACACGCAACATACTTGACAAACACAACCACATTTTAAACATGCCCTTCCAATCCACACAATCTCTCTCGAAAACCTTACATCAAGCGCCCCCCCCCCTCCAAAAAACTAAGTGCCCCTCTTAAAGAGAAAACAGTCCCTTACATATAATTAGCTTGCCAAAATAATGATCCATTGACTGTAATGTTGCGGTATGAACCCGGAAAAAGAATTTTCCACTGTTACCCATAAATGAGTTTATTCCTGCAGACCGTTCGATATATACCTGCCGCAACTGCCCTAATTCTAATCCCCCCCCCGTGTCCCTCATTCCCAAGGAAAAAAACAGGAAATCCACCACTACGTACATAATAGCCCGTCTCACGTCCTCAGAGACTCCTCGTATCTCAAAAAGTAGGGCTGCAGAAACTCTACTTTCCCCCCACTCAACAACTGAAAACTCTTGTCACCATAACCGACCCCCCCCCAACTCTCACAAAAATAAACGGCGTGAAAAGCTGTTTTCTTTTCATTACATGATCACAGGTCGTTTCCCCTTTAACCGATCCCATTACGAGCAATGCAGTCTTTGAAGCTAAAATTCCCATTATAAATCTATAAACCAACTCTCTCACACTCGGCATCAACTTAAGCTTTCTAAAATCTTTCCCATATTTTTCCCCAATCATACAAGGGGTACACCGATACCCCTGCATGGTTTCCGTTTTCCCACTCATCCCACCAAACCGTCCGCCCTAAGTTTTGTTGCCTCTCCAACCACTAACAAAAATTCTTAGTATATTCTCACATTCACGTAAGTCCTTTCCACACCACCACCTTCGCCCCATCCTTCATCACCCTTCCAACTTTTACCCTTTCACCCCCCCCCTCCCTCACAACTTCTTTTTTACATACAGTCCCTTTTATTCTCGACTCCAGCGCCAAAAGTCCAAAAGTCCCTACGTATGTTTGACATTACCACCTCTTTACTGAGCCATGCCCTCCCAAAACCCCAAACATAACGTAACGCCCGCTTCTGTATCTCATTTACCTCCTGCCCCCTTTAAAAATGAACACTACAGCAACACTCCAACTTGAGGGAAGGGTATGGTGATACCGACAAGATGTGGGAAAAGACACTTATGTACAGTTCAGGACATTTAATTAAAGGAAACGTTTTCGCCACGAGTGGCGAAATGTCCTGAACTGTACATAAGTGTCTTTTTCCACACTCCAACTTTTACTATAGCCCAATGTATTGAGACAATCGCTGTTTATAGTAAGGTAACATCCCCTGCTCTTAGGCTCCGTATCCTGTTCACTACCTTTTCTCCCACCAACTCCGAGATCATTCGTCGAGCCTCCTGCTCATCAGCCATATATATAATTCCACAATTTTTTTTAGCCGGTCCGCCACTTCCCACCCAAACTCCAACCCCATTCCACCCCTCACCCACAAACCTATTTCTAGTAAGCACGATTTCGCTCTGTTTACACGCATTCCTGACGCCCTCCCAAGCATTTCCAACACCCTTCCTATCGATAAATTAGACACATGTGCAACTCTTGGGTATCTTTATTGAGGAAACGTTTCGCCACACAGTGGCTTCATCAGTCCATACATAGGAGAAACTTGAAGAACAGGAGGAGAATGAGGTAATCAGTCCCTCAACCTTGAGTCGATGTGTTCAGTCCATTAATCTTGAGTAGAATACGGCAGATGAGCGGAGAAGCAGCTTATAAACCGTATGGCAGGAGAGGTGTAGCAGTCATAGGTAGTGTCACATTTGTTCAATGTGGAAGTAGGTTGTGCCCAAGAATTAGGCAAGCGAAGAATTCCTAAGTATTAAGATTCCCAAGAAGTTGCAGTGTCTGACAGGTTTGTAGATGAATGGTTCAGAGAACCGACATGTTGATAAATTGACACATGTGCAACTCTTGGGTATCTTTATTGAGGGAAAAGTTTCGCCACACAGTGGCTTCATCAGTCCATACATAGGAGAAACTTGAAGAACAGGAGGAGAATGAGGTAATCATCCCCCAACCTTTAGTCGATGTGTTCAGTCCATCAATCTTGAGTAGAATACGGCAGAAAGAGCGGAGAAGGGAGCTTTGGAATTCTTCGCTTGCCTAATTTTTGGGCACAACCTACTTCCAATTGAACAAATGTGCACTACCTATGACTGCTACACCTTCCTGCCATACGGTTATAAGCTGCTTCTCCGCTCATCTGCCGTATTCTACTCAAGATTGATGGACTGAACACATCGACTCAAAGGGTTTAGGGACTGATTACCTCATTCTCCTCCTGTTCTTCAAGTTTCTCCTATGTATGACTGAAGAAGCCACTGTGTGGGCGAAACGTTTCCTCAAAAAGATACCCAAGAGTTGCACATGTGTCTAATTTATCAAATGTCGGTTCTCTGAACCATTCATCTACAAACTGTCAGGGCACTGCAACTTCTTGGGGTCTTAATACTTAGGAATTCTTCGCTTGCCTAATTCTTGGGCACAACCTACTTCCACATTGAACAAATGTGACCTACCTATGACTGCTCACCTCTCCTGCCATACGGTTTATAAGCTGCTTCTCCGCTCATCTGCCGTATTCTACTCAGATTGATGGACTGAACACATCGACTCAAGGTTGAGGGACTGATTACCTCATTCTCCTCCTGTTCTTCAAGTTTCTCCCATGTATGGACTGATGAAGCCCCCTGTGTGGCGAAAAAGTTTCCTCAATAAGATACCCAAGAGTTGCACATGTGTCTAATTTATCAACATGTCGGTTCTCTGAACCATTCATCTACAAACCTGTCAGACACTGAAAATTCTTGGGGTCTTAATACTTAGGGAAATTTTTCGCTTGCCTAATTCTTGGGCACAACCTACTTCCACATTGAACAAATGTGACACTCCCAGACTGCTACACCTCTCCTGCCATCGGTTTATAAGCTGCTTCTCCGCTCATCTGCCGTATTCTACTCAAGATGATGGACTGAACACATCGACTCAAGGTTGAGGGAAATGATTACCTCATTCTCCTCCTTTCTTCAAGTTTCTGCTATGTATGGACTGATGAAGCCACTGTGTGGCGAAACGTTTCCTCAATAAAGATACCCAAGAGTTGCACATGTGTCTAATTTATCAACATGTCGGTTCTCTGAAAACCCTTCATCTACAAACCCTTCCTATCGTTCTCAATCCTTCCACACCGTGATCAGTACAGCTGTATCCCTCTACATATCCTACCACCTCATTGAATCCCGCCTCCCCCCCATTTGAACTCCCCCCCTCAACTATTTCATAAACGGGTTTCTGTATGCACGCGAACAAAATCTGAGACAAAGGACACGCTTGTCTCAGCCCTTTCTCCATTTCCCCAATCCTACCCAACCTACCATTTTTTTGACCTTTACCACCGCCTCAGAATACAAGATCTCAGTGTTCTTTCCCCCCTCTTTTTTTCCCTTTCCAACACAACCACACCTGTCCTCTGTGTCATTCCTAACTTTCCTTCCCTTAACATACAATTCATTACTTTCACTAGACAGTATGGGCCAGTAGGCCTGTATCAGTGCTCCTCCTTTCTTATGTTTTTACGTTCTACAAATTTATATTGTCTTCATGCGGCAGTTGCCTTCAGCATATTTTCAGTGTCACTGCTCATTCTCTTGAGTCAGTGGTTTATATTCTTCTTACTCGCGCTTATCTAGCAACAATATTCATGACTTATTTGGTTCTAGTTATAATGTTCGTCTTTGATATTGAGTTTGTATCGAAAAAGCAAACTGCAGTCAGTAGTGAGGAAGAAACCATGGGACAGGTGGGGTTGGAACCCATGGCGAAGGAATCGTAAAACTCCGGGCCAGTGCAATATCGTGAGTCAGTACACAAATAACCCGCACATAAAAGAGAGAAGCTTCCGACGACGTTTCGGTCCGACTTGGACCATTGACAAAGTCACACTAACCAGGGTGGAGTAGGGCGGCTATATATAGGACGCCTATATATAGCCGTCCTACTCCACCTCTGGTTAGTGTGATGTCAATGGTGCAAGTCGGACCGAAACGTCGTCGTAAGCTTCTCTCTTTTATGTACGGGGTTTTTGGGGTATCGTTCCAGACACGGGATTGTGCCTTTTTTGTTATTTATTCGTGAGTCAGAGCTGAAGAAGAGAGACGTTGAAGAACAGAGCGAAACGTTGACAACCGTAAATTAAGGTTTGGTCTGCAAAGTGTACTGATTTTGGAAACTTAAATTTGGTTGAAACACTCTTTTAGCAACGTTATTTGTAAATGTAAATTCAAGGGGGTGTTCCTCTATGGTCAACTCTGTTACTTGCTACCTTAAATAATTTGTCACGAGTGCCTGCTTGCATTTGCCCTTGCTTAACAAGAAAAAGTAAACATTCTGTCTTAATAATTAGCCTTTTGTATTAATGCAATTGAAGTGGAAGTTGCACAAATAACGGCTGTCATGTTTATTAACCAGCATCCGACCTAAACAGTGTTGATGTTCCTGATGCTAACTGATGTAAGAACATAAGAAAGGAGGAACACTGCGATAGGCCTGTTGGTCCATACTAGGCAGGTCCTTCACAATCCAACCCACTAACAGAATAACTGCAACCCAAGCAATAACCTTTGTTAATCCTATTTACTCATGTGCAAGCCCGATTCAAATCCAACCTCTCTCACTCATGTATTTATCCAACCTAAATTTGAAATTACCCAAGGTTTTAGCTTCTATCACCCTACTAGGCAGACTGTTCCACTCACCAACTACCCTATTACCATGAGAACATAAGAACATAAGAAAGGAAGAACGAAACTGGTGATTTTTTTATACAATATATAAATGTTTGGTTTAGAAAGACACGTAAGCAAACACTATAACATATTTATTAGAAAACGTTTCGGTCCTGGGACCTTGATCACTTCTAACATACAGAGGCAAAAGCAAAGCAAAGCAAACAAGTTTAGGTAAGATCCCAGTGGGATGAGCGGGGAAGACGGGACAGATGAAGAATAGCTCTGGAGAGGAGTGTTCTTAGTAAGAGAAATAGAGCCAGGGCTTAACCCAGCAGCTAAGGCGATCGTGGGGCAGACTTGAGAACAGGAATTGCAGGGACTGTGCATTGAATTTGTAGTTGAAGTCTTTAATCTTGAGTAGCGGGGAGCAGGCTAGGGCACTCAGAGGGTAGAACACATATGGGAGTTTTTAGGGTAATAGGGGGCAGGTTAGCAATGGGCCTTTTTTAAAATTTTTTAAACTGCTTTTAGATAGGGGGGTATAATTTAGCCTTTTTGTGAAGGGGAAAGTAAGGGG
>NW_026508915.1:0-11671 GCF_026875155.1 Cherax quadricarinatus
AAATTTTGTTTTCCTACGTTCAGAGGTCGTGCTCAAGGTAAGACATATTTTCGCTACTTTCAAGGTGCGTGCTCAAGGTAAAGTGCATTTTTTTTTCATACGTTCAGGGGTCGTGCCAAGGAAAGTGCATATTTTTCGCTACGTTCAGGGTGCGTGCCAAAGGTAAGAGTGCATATTTTCGTACGTTTCGGGAGGTTTGGCTGTGCTCAAGGTAAGAGTGCATATGTTTCGCTACTTTTCAGAGGTGCTGTGCTCAAGGTAATAGTGCATATGTTTCGCTACGTTCAGATGTGCTGTGCCTCAAGGTAAGAGTGCATATGTTTCGCTACGTTCAGAGGTGCTGTGCTCAAGGTAAGAGTGCAATGTTTTCGCTACGTTCAGAGGTGCTTTTGCTCAAGGTAAGAGTGCATATGTTTCGCTACGTTCAGAGGTGTTTGTGCTCAAGGTAAGAGTGCATATGTTTTCGCTACGTTCAGAGGTGCCGTGCTCAAGGTAAGAGTGCATATGTTTCGCTACTTTCAGAGGTGCCATGCTCAAGGTAAGAGTGCATATGTTTCGCTCGTTCAGAGGTGCCGTGCTCAAGGTAAGAGTGCATATGTTCGCTACGTTCAGAGGTGCCGTGCTCAAGGTAAGAGTGCATATGTTTCGCTACGTTCAGAGGTGCCGTGTCCAAGGTAAGAGTGCGTATGTTTCGCTACGTTCAGGGGTGCTGTGCTCAAGGTAAGAGTGCATATGTTTCGCTACGTTCAGAGGTGCTGTGTCAAGGTAAGAGTGCATATTTTCGCTACTTTTCAGAGGTGCTGTGCTCAAGGTAAGAGTGCATATGTTTCGCTACGTTCAGAGGTGCTGTGCTCAAGTTAAGAGTGCATATGTTTCGCTACGTTCAGGGGTTTGCTGTGCTAAAGGTAAGAGTGCATATGTTTCGCAAACGTTCAGAGGTGCTGTGCTCAAGGTAAGAGTGCATATGTTTCGCTACGTTCAGAGGTGCTGTGCTCAAGGAAAGATGCATATGTTTCGCTACGTTCAGAGGTGCTTTTGCTCAAGTAAGAGTGCATATGTTTCGCTTACGTTCAGAGGTGCTGTGCTAAAGGTAAGAGTGCATATGTTTCGCTACGTTCAGAGGGTGCGTGCTCAAGGTAAGAGTGCATATGTTTCGCTACGTTCAGAGGTGCTGTGCTCAAGGTAAGAGTGCATATGTTTCGCTACTTTCAGAGGTGCTGTGCCAAGGTAAGAGTGCATATGTTTCGTTACTTTCCAGAGGTGCTGTGCTCAAGGTAAGAGTGCATTGTTCGCTACGTTCAGAGGTGCTGTGCTCAAGGTAAGAGTGCATATGTTTCGCTACGTTCAGGGGTGCTCCGTGCTCAAGGTAAGAGTGAAATATGTTTCGCTACGTTCAGAGGTGCCGTGCTCAAGGTAAAGTGCATATTTTTCGCTACGTTCAGAGGTGCCGTGCTCAAGGTAAGGTCCCATATGTTTCGTACGTTCAAGGTGCCGTGCTCAAGGTAAGAGTGCATATGTTTCGCTACGTTCAGAGGTGCCGTGTCAAGGTAAGAGTGCATATGTTTCGCTACGTTCAGAGGTGATGTGCTCAAGGTAAGAGTGCATTGTTTCGCTACGTTCAGAGGTGCTGTGCTCAAGGTAAGAGTGCATATGTTTCGCTACTTTTCAGAGGTGCTGTGTCAAGGTAAGAGTGCATATGTTTCGCTACTTTTCAGAGGTGCTGTGCTCAAGGTAAGAGTGCATATGTTTCGCTACGTTCAGAGGTCTGTGCTCAAGGTAAGAGTGCATATGTTTCGCTACGTTCAGAGGTGCTGTGCTCAAGGTAAAGAGTGCATATGTTTCGCTACGTTCAGAGGTGCTGTGCTCAAGGTAGAGTGCAAAATGTTTCGCTACGTTCAGAGGTGCTGTGCTCAAGGTAAGAGTGCATATGTTCGCTACTTCAGAGGTGCTGTGCTCAAGGTAAGAGTGCATATGTTTCGCTACGTTCAGAGGTGCTGTGCTCAAGGTAAGAGTGCATATGTTTCGTACGTTCAGGGGTGCTGTGCTCAAGGTAGAGTGAAATATGTTTCGCTACGTTCAGAGGTGCTGTGCTCAAGGTAAGAGTGCATATGTTTCGCACGTTAGAGGTGCTGTGCTCAAGGAAAAGAGTGCATATGTTTCGCTACGTTCAGAGGTCCCTGTGCTCAAGGTAAGAGTGCATATGTTTCGCTACTTTTCAGAGGTGCCGTGCTCAAGGTAAGAGTGCATATGTTTCGCTACGTTCAGAGGTGCTGTGCTCAAGGTAAGAGTTGCATATGTTTCGCTCGTTCAGAGGTGCTGTGCTCAAGGTAAGAGTGCATATGTTTCGCAAACGTTCAGAGGTGCTGTGCTCAAGGTAAGAGTGCATATGTTTCGCTACATCCAGGCATTCTTTTCACTCTTTTAACGGGCATTTAAAATTAATGCAGAACATGCGTAAAGTAGCAAGACGTTTTATTATTAGACGATGTTTCACTCTAAATAAGATTTGATTAAATCCCATTTAGGACGAAACGTCGTTTAATGGAAACTTTCGCTCTGATACGTGTTTACATAGCTGCTAGGCTGCTCCCCCTTCATATAGAGGTGCTTTTCCTAACATTCTGTATATCGTGCAAGATGGCTATACCGTTTATCCTCCATACATCAGGATGGATATTCTCTCAAACACCAGGAAGGGTTTTTCCTCACATAACCCTACACCAGGGAGGGCTTTTCCCCATACCGTAAAACCAGGGAGGGCTTCCCCACATACCGTACACCAGGGAGGGCTTCCCACATACCGTACACCAGGGAGGGCTTCCCCACATACCGTACACCAGGGAGGGCTTCCCCACATACGTACACCAGGGGGCTTCCCCACATTTCCGTACACCAGGGGGGGCTTCCCCACATACCGTACACCCGGGAGGGCTTCCCACATACCATCACCATGAAGGGCTTCCTCACATACCATACACCAGGAAGGGCTTCCCCACATACCGTACACCAGGGAGGGGTTCCCCCCCATACCGTACATCATGAAGGGCTTCCCCACATACCATACACCAGGAAGGGGGTTCCCCACATACCGTACACCAGGGAGGGCTTCCCCACATACCATACACCAGGGAGGCTTCCCCACATACCATACACCAGGGAGGGCTTTTCCCACATACCGTACACCCCGGGAGGGCTTTCCCCACAATTTCCTACACCTGGAAAGGGGTTTTCCCACATACCTACACCAGGAAGGCTTCCCCCCCATACCGTACACCAGGGAGGGCTTCCCCACATACCTACACATGAAGGGCTTTTCCCCACATACCATACACCAGGAAGGGGTTCCCCACATACCGTACACCAGGGAGGGCTTCCCCCCACACATTAAAACCCTACACCAGGGAAAGGGGTTCCCCACATACCTACACCAGGGGGGGCTTTCCCCCCATACCATACACCAGGGAGGGCTTCCCCCACAACTACACCAGGAAGGGCTTCCCCACATACCGTTTCACCAGGGGGGGCTTCCCCACATACCTACACCAGGGGGGGCTTCCCCCACATACCATACACCAGAAGGGCTTCCTCACATACATACACCAGGAAGGGCTTCCCCCCATCCGTACACCAGGGAGGGCTTCCCCACATACCTACACCAGGGGGGGGTTCCCCACTACCATACACCAGGAAGGGCTCCCCACATACCGTACACCAGGAGGCTTCCCCCAACCCTTACCATACACCAGGGAGGGCTCCCACATACCATACACCAGGGAAGGGGGTTCCCCACATACCGTACACCAGGGAGGGCTTCCCCACATACCATACACCAGGGAGGGCTTCCCCACATACCATACACCAGGAAAGGGGTTCCCCACATACCATACACCAGGAAGGCTTCCCCACATACCGTACCCCCAGGGGGGCTTCCCCCCATACCCTACACCAGGGAGGGCTTCCCCCACATACCATACACCAGGAAGGGCTTCCCACATACCGTACACCAGGGAGGGCTTCCCCACAAAACCATACACCAGGGAGGGCTTCCCCACTCCCGTACACCAGGGAGGGCTTCCCCACATACCAACACCGGGAAGGGCTTCCCCACATACCAAAACACCAGGAAGGGCTTCCCACATACCATACACCAGGAAGGGCTTCCCCCAAAGTAATAAGGTCCGTCAACTTTGATTGAAACTTTGACTCACGAAATCAAAATGACACGTCACTAACGGGGGACGGTCTGGAGTTTTAAGACTGACCGCAGGTTCAAACCCCACCCGTGGTATAGTTTGTTTGCAATCGTGTCATTACGATTTCGTGAATCATGTTGACGGCTTTGAGGGGACTTGAGCTAGAGTTCGTCACTGCCATGCTAGGGGGAGATTCGTCTGTGAAAACTTGGGCATCTGAGGTCAAGAGTGATGCTTATGGTGTAGACGCTGTATAGCCCTTGTGGCTTAGCGCTTCTTTTTGATTATAATAATAATAATCTATGGTGTAGAAAAAAACCTAGTTGGATGAATCTTATCGAAGCTAGCTGGCCAGTGGCTAACGCGACGGTCTGGGGTTTTGAAACTCTCTGACCGCGGGTTTTCAAACCCACTCGCGTTATGGTTTAAGCGAAACAGTTCGCAATAGATCCATTCCCTGGTGTCCTACAAATTTTCAACTGTTCTAAACCTGTTTATCAAGACTAAACTACAACTTCCTCTTCTTTGACAGGTGGTGACATTCGAATGGAAACCTTACGTGTTCTACCAGCGGGCAGAGAACGGCACTGTGGTCTCTCGTTACGGTAAGACATGGGTGTTCCAATACCGTGTCAGAGGTGCTCAACTTTACTTCAGTTTCAGGAACCGCCCAAAGGTACTGGTACCTACCAGAGGATGTTCTTTGTATACTTGCAATTGTGGAAGGATGATGTGTGTGTGTACTGGTACCTGTCTGAAGGGATGCTCTGCGTATACTGTACCTGTCTGAAGGATGCTCTGTGTATATGGTCCGTCTGAAGGATGTCTCTGAGTATACTGGTACCTTCCCGAAGGATGCTCTGGGCATACTGGTACCTGACTGAAGGATGCTCTGTGTATACTGGTACCTGACTGAAGGATGCTCTGTGTATACTGGTACCTGTCGAAGGTGCTCTGTGTATACTGGTACCTGCGAAGATGCTCTGTGTATACTGGACCTTTTCTGAAGGTGTTTTTTGTATTTGGACCTATCGAAGGATGCCTGTTAACTGGGACCTGTCGAAGGGTTCTGGATAGGGACCCGTCTGAAGGATGCTCTGTGTATACTGGTTTCCTGTTGAAAATGCCTTGTATACTGGGACCGCAAGGTTGTTCTTTGATTCTGGGACCTATTGAAGGAAACCTGGTATACGGTACCCTTTTGAAGGATGCTCTGGGGGAAAAACTGGTACCTTTACGAAGGTGCTCTTGGGATCGGTACCCCGTCGAAGGTCTCTGTGTATACTGGTCCTTCGAAGGGTGCTCTGTTTATACGGTACCTGTCTGAAGGATGCTCCGTGTAATGGACCCGTCTGAAGGGGACGTTTTATACGGTACCTGTCCCGAAGGTGTTCTTTTTATTCTGGTACCTACGAAGGAAAACCCGTGTATAATGGGACCTGTCGAAGGATACTCTGTGTTAAATGGTACCTTTGAAGGGCTCTGTGTATACTGGACCGTCTAAGGGTGCTCTGTGTAATGGACCTGTCTGAACGAGTTCCCGTGTATTCTAAACCCGTCTGAAGGGTGCTCTGCTATATGGTACCCCGTCTGAAGGATGCTCTGGATACTGTACCTGCTGAAGGATGTCTTTTAAAACTGGGACCTTCTGAAGGGGGGGCTCTGTGATACGGTCCTGTTGAAGGGGCTCTGTGTATAAAAGGACCGTTGAAGGATTTTTTTGTATACTGGTACCCGTCTGAAGGATGTTTTTTTGTTTCGGTACCCTTTTGAAGGATGCCTGTGTATTGGTACCGTCTAAGGATTCTTGTAACTGTACCTGTTTGAAGGGTCTCTTGTATACTGGTACCTGTCTGAAGGATGCTCTTGGTTTTTGGTACCTGTCTGAAGATGCTTTGTATTCTGGTACCTTTTGAGGAAACCTTTTTGTATACTGGTACTGTCTGAAGGATGCTCTGGATATGGTACCGCGAAGGGTCTGTAAAACTGTTTCCCGTCTGAAGGATGCTCTGTGTATCTGTTTCCTGTCTGAAGGATGCTCTTGTATACTGGTACCTGTCGAAGAAACTCCCTGTATACTGGGACCTTCTGAAGGATGTCTGTTTTATACGGTACCTGCCGAAGGATGTTTCTTTGTATTCTGGGACCTTCTAAGGAAATTGGTATTGGACCGTCTGAAGGATATCTTGTATCTGGGACCTGTTGAAGGTGCCTGTGTATCTGGGACCTTCTGAAGGATGCCCCGGTATCGGGCCTTTGAAGAAGTTTTTGTGTATTCTGAACCCTTTTTGAAGGATCTCGGTAACTTACCTGTCGAAGGATGCCTGTGTATCTGTACCTGTCTGAAGGATGTTCTTTGTATTCTGGGATACGAAGGAAACTCTGTGTTTCCCGTTCCTGCGAAGGATCTCTGTGTATCTGTACCCGTCTGAAGGACCTGTTTATCTGGGACCTGTCTAAGGATGCCTTTTTCTGTACTTTTCTGAAGGGGGGGTTTCTCTGTGATCTGGGACCTGTTGAAGGATCTCGGTTAACTGGAACCGTCAAAGGTGCCCCGTGATAAATACCCTTTTTTAAGGATTTCTGTTTTAAAGTACCCTTTTGAAGGATGTTTTTTTGTAACTGGTACCTTCTGAAGGAAACTCTTGGGATAAAGGTCCGTCTGAAGGTCTCTGTGTATACTGACCTGTCTGAAGGGGCTCTGGATCGGTACCTTCTAAGGGTGCTCTGTGTAACTGGGACCCGTTTAAGATGTCTGTTAACTTAAAAGTCTGAAGGATGCCTTTTTATCGGTACCTTCAAAAGGAAACTCGGGTATACGTCCGTCTGAAGGATGCCTTTATCTGGTACCTGTCCTGGACTCTGGATACGGAAACCCCGGGGAAAACCCGTGAAAATGGACTGCTGAAGGATCTCTTGTATCTGTACCTTCTGAAGGACTCTGTGTATACTGGACCTGTCTGAAGGTGCTCTGGGAACTGGTACCCTGCTGAAGGGTGTTTTTGTATTCTGGTACCTTCTGAAGGGTGCTCTGGTATACTGGGACCTTTTTGAAGGACTCTTTATACTGGTACCTGTCTGAAGGATGCCTGTGTTACTGGGACCGCTGAAGGGCTCTGGAAAAACTGGTACCTGTCTGAAAATGTTTTTTGATCTGGGACCTTCTGAAGGAAACTCTGTGTATACGGGACCGTCTGAAGGATCTCTGGATACTGGTACCTGATGAAGGATGCCCGGATACTGGTTTCCCGTCTGAAGGAGCTTTGTTATTTGGTACCTTCGAAGGACTCGTGTAACTGGTCCTGTCTAAGGATCTCCCTGTATACGGTACCTTCGAAGAGTCTTTTATGGGGACCTTCTGAAGGATTTTTTTTATTCTGGACCTGAAGGAAAAATCTGTGTATAATGGACCTGTTGAAAGGAACCTTTATACGGTACCTGTCTGAAGGAGCCTTTTATGGTACCTGTCTGAAGGGTGTCTTTATTGGTACCCGTCGAAGATGTTCGGTATTTGAACCCTTTTGAAGGAACCTGGTAACTGTAACGTCTGAAGGGTCCTTGTAACTTTTACCCGTCTGAAGGGTTTCTTTGTATTCTGGTACCTTCTGAAGGAAAACTCTGTTTTTTACTGGTTTTTTGTCGAAGGATACCTGTGAACTGGACCGTCGAAAACCGTGTATATGGTACCTGTCTGAAGGATCTCTATGTTTACTGGTACTTTTTTTTAAGGACTCTTGGGATACTGGACCTGTCTGAAGGGGTACTCGTGTAACTGGGACCTTTTGGGGGGCCCTTGAACTGGGGGCCGCGAAGGAGCCTAGTTTACTGGTTAAATTTTCTGAAGGATGCCTGTTAACTGGACCGTTAAGGAGCCTGTTATACGATACCTGGAAGGGGCTCGTTAACTGGTACCTGTTGAAGGGGCTCGTTATACTGTACCCGTCTAAGGACTCGTGATCTGGTACTTTTCTGAAGGGGCTCTTTTATATGGGACCCTTTGAAGAACCTGTGTATCTGGGGACCCTTTGAAGGAGCTCTGTGTATACTGGGACCTTCTGAAGGGCCCCGTTAACTGGGACCTTTCTGAAGATCCTGTGTATTTCTGCCTTTAAGGGTCTCTGGTAATTTTTGTACCGTTGAAAAGTCTTTTTCTGTACCTGTCTGAAGGAGCTCTTGTTTCTGGGGCCTGTTGAAGGGTCCTGTGTATTCTGTACCTGTTGAAGGGGCCTCTGTGAAACTGACCTGTCTGAAAAAGCTCGGTATTCGTACCTGTCTGAAGGAAAGCTCTTGTTTCTGTACCTGTCTGAAGGAGCTCTGTGATTCTGTACCTGTTGAAGGATGCTTGTGTATCTGTACCTGTTGAAGGTGCTCGTGTATTCTGTACCTGTCTGAAGGATGCTCTGGATTCTGACCCGTCCCCAAGGATGCTCTGTGTATTCTGTACCTGTCGAAGGATGCTCTTGTATCTGTACCGTTGAAGGTGCTCTTTTTATACTGGTACCCTTTTGAAGGATGCTCTGTGTATACTGGTACCTTTTGAAAGGTGCTCCGTGTTACGGTACCTGTTGAAGGACCCCGGGTAAACTGGGACCCGTCTGAAGGATCTCTGGTATCTGTCCTGTCGAAGGATTCTTGTAACTGTACCCGTCGAAGGATGTCTGGGATCTGGAAAATCTGAAGGGTGCCTGTGTATCTGGGACCTGTCGAAGGATGCTCTGTGATCTGGACTGTCTGAAGGAGTTTTTTTGGGATTCTGGACCTTTGAAGAAACTCTGTGTTCTGTACCGTCTGAAGGAAAGCTCTGGATCGGACCTGCTGAGGATGCCCTGTGTAAACTGGGGACCTGTCAAAAATGCTCGTGATCTGGTACTGTCTGAAGGATGCTTTGTATTTTGGGACCTTCTGAAGGGCTCTGTGTATTGGGACCTGTCTGAAGAGCTCTGGATCTGGAACCCGCTGAAGGATGTTGTGTTTCTGGTACCCGTCGAAGGATGCTCGTGTATCTGTACCGTCTGAAGGATGCTCTGTGTATCGGGACCTTCTGAAGGGTGCTCTTTTAACTGTACCTTTGAAAGGGTCCTGTGTATCGGGCCTTCTGAAGGATGCCGTTAAACTTTTCCTGTCGAAGGATCTCTTGTAACTGTACCGTCTGAAGGATGCTCTGTGTATCTGGGACCTTCTAAGGATGCTCGGTATCGACCGTCGAGGGGTTCTTTGTATTTGGACCTTCTAAGGAAACCTGTGTAACTGACCCGTCGAAGGATGCTCTGGGGATTTGTACCGTCGAAGGATGTTTTTTGTATTTTGTTTACCTTCTGAAGGAAACCGTGTATCTGGTACCTTCTGGGTACCTTGTTGGTTTTCCTTTCGAAATCCTGTAAAACTTTTGTCTAAGGTTTTTTTGGTACCCCTTTTGAAAGGATGTTTTTGTATTTGGTACCCTTTTGAAGGATTTCTTTGTATTTGGACCTTCTGAAGGAAACTCTGTGTAAACTGTACCCGCTGAAGGGTCTCTGTGAAACTGTACCGTCGAAGGGTCCTGTGTTCGTACCTGTCTGAAGGGGTCCTTGTATCTGGACCCGTCTGAAGGGGGGATACCCCCCTGTTTTAAATTTGGTACCTTCGAAATCTCGTGTAAAAAAAGGTCCTTTTGAAAATATTTTTAAAATTTCCTTTTAAAAACCTGGAACTGGATTCCCCAAATCCCCCTTTATACGGGGACCTTTGGGAGGCCGTTTTGGACCTGTCCGAAGGATGCTTTAGTTTATGTTTCTTTTTAAATGTCTTTAACGGTACCTGTTTGAAAGGCCTTTATACTATCCGTTAAAATTCCTGTGTTATAGGAAAACCTTTTCTAAACTCTGTTATACTTATTTTGAAGAGGTCTGTGTATACTTCCGCTGAAGGAGGCCGGAACGGCCTTTTTGAAAATCTTGTTTGGTCCCCTTTTTTAAGGGGTCTGTGATTTTACCTCTAAAGGGTTTTTCTTACCGGCTGAAGATACTCTTTTATCGTACCTTTTGAAGGATATCGTGTAAACGGTAGTTTAAAAGGGGGTTTTTTATTTTCTTGAATTTTTGAAGGAGGGGCCGTTTTAATGGATTTAAGGATATGGTATAGGACCTGTTGGGAGGCCGGTAACTGGTAGCTAAAGGCTCGAAAACTGTACCCTTTTTGAAGGGAAAGCTTATTTTTAAAGGTATTTTCGAAGGGGGTAAAAAGGTATTTTTAAAAAAGGGCTGTGGAACTGTACCGTCGGGACCCCTGTTAAGGTACCTGTTGAAGGATCCGGTTTTCTTACCTGTTTGAAGGAGCTTTTTTCGGGATGTAAATCCTTTATATTTTTCCTTCGAAGAACCCGGAATGGGGACCCTGAAGGATGCTCTTGATCTGGTACCTGTCTGAAGGTGTCGTGTTTTCTGGGACCTGTCTGAAGGATCCTCTGTTATAACTGGTACGTGTCTGAATGATGTTCTGTGTATACTGGTCCCCTGTCTGAAGGATGCTCTATGTAACTGGTACCTGTCTGAAGGATGCTCTGTGTATGACTCAAGAAATCGTAATGACACGATTGCAAACAAACCAAAACTCCCGGCCGGGAATTGAACCCGCGGTCATAGAGCCCCAAAACTCCAGCCCGTCGCGTTAGCCACTGACCAGCTAGCCACAATAAAAATTCACCCCAACTAGGTATATTTCTAACCATAGAAAAGGTTAGCACAGGCACCTCGGGGGAACCACTAATGCAAGTTTTTACAGACGAATCTCCAGCTATCGTGGCCGTGACGAACTCTAAACTCAATTCCCTTCACTGCCGGGCAACATGACTGACTGGAGTTTTGAGACTCTATGGGACCGCGGGTTCAATCCCGGCCGGGGGTATGGGGTTTTTTTGCAATCGTGTCATTACGATTTCTTGAGTCATGTTTGAAAGGCAGTTGAAAGGGACTTGAAACTAGAGTTTTGTCACGGCCACGCTAGCTGGAGATTCGTCTGTAAAAACTTGCATTTGTGGTCACAGAGGTGCCTGTGCTAACCTTTCTATGGTGTAGAAATATACCTAGTTGGATGAATCTTACTGTGGCTAGCTGGTCTAGTGGCTAACGCGACGGGCTGGAGTTTTGAGACTCTATGACCGCGGGTTCAATCCCGGCCGGGGATATGGTTTGGTATGCTCTGTGTATTCTCATACCTGACTGAAGGATGTTCTGTGTGTGCTTGTACGTGTCTGAAGGACGCTCTGTGTATACTGGTATCTGTCTGAAGGATGTTCTGTGTGTACTGGTACCTGTCTGGAGGATGCTCTGTGTATACTGGTACCTGACTGAAGGATGTTCTCTGTGTACTGGTACCTCTCTGGTGGATGCTCTATGTATACTGGTACCTGACTGAAAGATGTTCTGTGTGTACTGGTACCAGACTGATGGATGCTCTGTGTATACTGGTACCTATCTGAAGGATGCTCGTGTAAAAAAACA
>NW_026508916.1:0-14597 GCF_026875155.1 Cherax quadricarinatus
GGGATTTAAAATTTAAAATTTTTTTTTTTTTTTAAAATTTTTTTTTTTAAATTTTTTTAACATATATAAAATATATATTATATAATATTACATATATATATATATATATACATATATATATATATAAATATATATATTATATATATATACATAATATTATATATATTACATATATATATATATATATACATATATATATAACATATATATATATATTAAAATATTATATTTTATATACATATATATATTATACATTTTTATATATATATACATATATATATCATATATACATATATTTTATACTATATAATATATATATTTCATATATACATATATATATACATAATACATATAAAATATATATATACATATATATATAAAATATATACATATAATATCATTATACATTATAATATATATATATTACATTTTTATATATATATAATTATACTATATATATATATATACATAATATACATATATATATATATATATACATTATAAAAGTTATATTATATAATTAATATTAATTTTATATATATATATCAAAATATATACATATATATATATTATATATATATATTTCATTTTTATACATATATATATATATATATATTATATACATATTATACTTATACTATAGATTTATATAATATTACATATATACATATATATATTATATACAATATACATATATACATATATATAAATATACATATATACATATAATATATATAACATATATACATATATACATATATATAATTTTATATCATATATACATATATATATATACAATATACATATTATATATATATAACATATATACATATATATATATTAATATGTATATATATTAATTATTTATGATATATATTTTATAGTGTTATATATAATTGTATATATATGTTGTATATATTTAATATATATATATAATATTATATTAGTATATAATATATATATATGTATATATATGTTATATATATTATATATATATATATATTATATATATATTTAATTATATTAATTATATTATGTTATATGTATATATATAATATTATATTATATAGTATTAATTATATATGTTATATATATGTTATATATTTTATATATATTATATATATATATATATATGTATAATATATATATATATATTATATGTTTAAATATATATTATAATTTATATATATATTAAAAATATAAATATAATTTTAAAATTATATATAGTAATAAAAAAATATAATATATTGTATAATATATAATATATATATTTAATTTTACATATATTTAAATATGTATATAATATATATATAAAATATATAAATAAAATAAAAATGTATTAAATAAATATTATTAAAATAATATAATATATAAATATTATAATATATATATAAATATAACAAAATAAAAAAATACAATAAAAAATACAAAAAAAACAAAAAAACATAAAAAAACAAAAAAAAACAAAAAAAAAAAACAAAAAAAACAAAAAAAAAAAACAATAAAAAACCCCAAAAAATAACAAACCCCCAAAAATACATAAAAAAAAAAAAACCCCCAAAAAAACCCCCAAAAAAAACCCCCAAAAAAATCCCCCAAAATAACAAAAACAAAAAAAAACAAAAAAAAAACAAAAAAAAAAACCCCCCCCAAAAAAAAATAAAAAAAAAAACCCCCCCCAAAAAATAAAAATATAACCCCCATAAAACAAAAAAACAAATAAAACCCCCAAAAAAAACAAAAAAAACCAAAAGAAAAACAAAAAAAACCCCCCCCAATTTAAAACAAAAAAAACCCCAACAAAACAAAAAACAAAAAAACAAAAAAAAAAATAACAAAAATAACCCCCCCAAAACCCCCAAAAAAAAACCCCCAAACAAAAAACAAAAAACAAAATAACAAACAAAATAACAAACAAACAAAAAAAAAAACAAAAAAAACCCCCAAAAAAATAAAAAAAAACCCCAAAACAAAACAACAAAAAAACAAAAAAAAAAAAAAAACCCCCAAATAAAAACAAAAAAAAAACCCCCAACAAAAAAAAACAAATAAAAACAACCCCAAAAAAAAAAACCCCCAACCCCCTTAAAAACCCCCAATAAAAATAAACAAAACCCCCAAAAAAATAAAAAACCAACCCCAAAAAAAAAAAACATAAAAATAAAACCCCCACAATTAAAAAAAACATATTTAAAAATAAAAAATAAAATATATATACATCTATTATAATAAAAAAAATATAAAATACAAATAAATATATAAAAATATATTATATAAAATAAATATAAAAATAAATTAAATTATAAATTTTAATCAAAATATATATATATTTATATATATAAAAAAACAAAAAAACAAATAAAAAAAAAAATAAAAACCAAAAATTAAAAACAAAAATAAAAACAATAAAAAAAAAATAAAAAAAACCCCAATTAAAAATTAAAAAACACTCACCCCCAAACCCACACCCACAACACAAACCACAAACACACACCCCCCAACACCAAAAAACAAACACCACACACACCCCCCACCCCAAAACACACCCCAAAACACACACCCCTCACCCCAAACAAACACACACACACCCACACACACCCCACACACACCCACCCCCACCCACACCCCACACACACACCCCAAAATCACACCCCCCCCACACCCCCAAACACACACCCCCACACACACCCCACACACCCCAACACACCCAAACACACACACACACACACACCCACCCCCACACAAACACACCACCCACCCCACACACCCCACACACCACACCCCACACACACAAAACCCACACACACTCACACACATCCCCCCACCCACACACAAAACACAAACCCACCCCCCCACCCCACACCCACCCCCAAACACACACCCACACACACCCCAACACACACACCCCACCACCCACCACACACAAAAACCCACACACCCCCAACCAAAACACACACCCACCCACTCACACACACACCCACACACCAAACCCACCCCCCAAACCCCACCACCCACACACCCACACCAAAACCCACACACACCCCACAAAACCCAAAACACACACCCACACACACCCACCCCACACACACCCCCACACACACACACACCACACACACCCACACACACACCCACCCCCACACCACCCCAACAGCACCCAAACACCAAAACAACCACCCCACACAAACACACACACCCCCACACACCCACACACACAAAACCCCCAACCACACACACACACACCCACACAACAGCCCCCCAACCCCCAAAACCCACACACACACCCCCCCCCACACACCACCCCCACCCCACACCCCACACAAAAACCCACACCCCAAAACACACAAACACCCACAAACACACACCCCCACACACACCCCCACACCCACACAACACCCCCACCCACCCACACACCCCAACACACCCCCAACACACACACCACCCCCACCCCAACAAACACCACACACACACACAAAACACACACCCATTTCCCCAATCCTCCACCACCCCCAAATCAAAATAAGGCAAATCCCCCCCCCCCAAAAATCAAAAACCCCCGCCCTTCAATAACAAAAATTCCCCCCCCCAAAAACCCCTAATTTTTAAGATTGGAACAGGCAAAAAAATTCCCGCTTTTATTCCCAAGGAAACGGCAAAAACCTAAAAGGTTTTTTTTTGGGTACAAAATCTTTAAATTTAAAATTTAAACAAAAAGGGAAAAAAATATATCATAAAATTTAGGTAGAAAAAAATAAGAAGATATAAAAACCCGAGTTTTTGCAAACTGACCATTTTTATTTAAATTCGGCACGATAAAAAAAAATAAAATATAATATAAAAATAAAAAATATAAAATTATATATTATATATAAATATATCTATAAAAATTCAATATAAAAATATATAATATAAAAAAAAAAAAAATAAATGTGTGTGTGTATTTGAAAAACATAAAAAAGGGAAAAGAAAAAAAACCCAAAATTTTTTAATGCCCGGGGTTTGATTTTTTCCTTCAAGGAAAATCAAACGGGAGAAAAAAAGAGGAAAACCTCCCGAAAACCTGGAGGGGGCCCGGAAGACGCCAATCGCCGGAGGAGGGGGAAAAAACCTCCGCCCTGATTTTCCCTTTTGGGTTCACGTCTGTCCTAACATCCAATACCCCTAATCGCCTCCCACTTTTTTTTTTCCTTCTCACATCCCCCCTCATTCTTCGTCCCCCGTTTTCCCCTTTTTTTATCCTCCACACCTTATTTCCCCCCAATCCAAACTTTTTCGCTTCACCTTCCATTGTTTTCTTTTTCATTTTTTCCCCTCCTTATATTTTTCTTTCATTTCCCCCTTTAACTTTTTCCTTTACGGGATTTTTAGTTGATTTTTTCAAATCTTTTTCTTATTTCCAGTATTTCGTTTTTTTTCTTTTCATCACTGTTGTCTTTTTCCCCCTCTTTTCTCCCCCTCCCAAATGAAGCTCTCGATCAGCCAAAAAATACAAACGTCAACCTTTCCCTCGGAAATGAAAACCCTTTTTGATATTCCCGTCAAAGAAAAGCTGACCAAATGGGTAAAAAAGAGGAAAAAATTCCACTCTGGTGGAGAAGCAAAGCAAGCCCATTGAAAAACCCTTCCTCTTCCCCTTCCCCTCTTTACCCCCCTTTTTTTCTTCCCCCCCCCCTACCTTTTTCAACTACTAATAAAAATCATTTTTAAAAAAGACATTATTCCCCCGGGTTTGAAGTCCTTCGTCTGGGGAAAAAGGGAAGCCCAAATTTTTACATGCCATAAAACGGGTCTAGCTTGCCATCTCGGCACCAGCTCGTCTTGGGGTTTTTTTATGGCAATACAATTTGAAGGTCCAGTTGCCAAAAGGGCCCTTTGGGGTTTGGGGGGAGGGGTTTTTTTGCCCCACAGCATTCTGAAGACATGTTTGGCCACACCCCTCAGCTTTTTTCCCGATGTTGGGTACAATAACAACACACACGGGTCCGGGAGTCCCATCAAGAAAGGGGAAAATTTTTTATCAATTCGAGAGATCTTGACCTGCAAAATAAACACACCCTCCCCTTCCCTTTTAAATTTAAAAAAAGACTACCTTTCCCTTAAATGGAGGGGTTGGGAAACCCAAAAATGCACACGAAAATCACTCCCTTTTTAAACAAAAGACTCGGGAGGAGAAGCAACATTCCCCCCATGGGAAAAACAGGGGGGCCCCGAGTACAACTGTTTAAAATGCCTCCCACCTACATAAGGGGGGGGAAACCAAAAGACCCCTGACTCCTTCAAAAACACTGGCCAGTCACCTAAAGGGCCCGTAAACCTGAAGGGGAACCCGGGGTGTGGTTCGGGACTCAACTTTCGGGGCGCCCAGCCCGTAACACCTCGTTGATTTAGACCCCATCCCCCATTAGGCCCCGGGGCCCCCAGACCGGGGCCGCGGGGGGCGGGTTTTAAACCCCCCCCAAAAACCCCCCAGGTAAACTTTCCAGAATTTCCATCCCGTTTTTTTGGGGTTTTTTTTGGTGTAGGTTTAACCCCCGCCTCGCTAGGGTTTCCCTTTGGGATCATTTCTTGGTCTTCTTGAACCCTGAAAATTTCCAAGGTTTTTTTTTCCCCCTTTTATCTTCTTGTTTTCCAGGTGTTTCTCCTCTTTTTTCTTAAAAATTCTCTTTGGTCCTTACGATTCCCGTTTTTTCTTTGTCTTACGCTATCCCTTACAAAGTATTTCTTTACGGGGGGAAATGATGAAAAATTTCCCTTTCCCCCGTGAGCCATGTGTCTTTAAATGACAAAAAAAGTGGGGCCAAGAGGCCCAGTAACCCCCTTTAAATGTTTTACATTACTAATTAAAAAAAGAATATCTTTTCTTTTCTTTTTTCGGGGCACCCCCCACCCCCGGTGTGGGCACCCTGCCTTGGGGGTCCAAACCCGCCCTTTTGGGGCCCTCCGCCTCGGTGGGTCCCCCCTGTCTTGGTGGGTCCCTCCCCCCCGTGGGTCACCCTGTCCCTTTGGGGGGTCATTTCCCGCCCCGGTGGGTCACCCTGCCTTGGTGGGTCAAACCCGCCTCGGTGGCCCCCCGTCTTGGTGGGGGCACCCGTACCTCGGGTGGGTCACCCTACCTCGGTGGGGCACCCTCCTCGGTGGGGCACCCTTTTCCTCGGGGGGGTCACCCGGGCCCCCGGGGAAACAAACCCCGCCTCGGTGGGTCACCCGCCCGGTGGGGTCAACCCCGCCCCCGGGGGATCAAACCCCGCCTCGGGGGTCACCCTACCTCGGTGGGTCACCCTGCCTCCCGGGGATCACCCCGCCGGTGGGGTCACCCCCGCCTCGGTGGGTCACCCTGCCTCGGGGGATCACCCTGCCTCGGTGGACACCCCTGGTGGGTCACCCTGGGCCCCGGTGGATCACCCTGCCTCGGTGGATCCCCTGCCTCGGTGGGTCACCCTGCCCCGGTTGGGGGGGGGGGGGAAAAACCCCGGGACGTTAAAATTTTTTTTTTTAGTTTCCTTCGTAAACCCCTTTTTAAAATCGTTTTTAAACTCTTTTGTTTTTCAATCCTTTTTTTTCCCCTGTCCCCCCGTGCTCCTATTTCCCTTTGATTCTTTCCCCCTTTTTGCTTTAACCTCTCGCATCCCTAATTGAACCACGGGGCCTCTGTATTCCCCTTTGTCTTCCCCTTGTTTGGGGATAAATCCCTTTGTGACCTTTACTACACGGCGCCTAGCCTTAATGTAAACATTAAAGGGGAACCCCCGTTACCTTTACTCTCTTTTGTTTTTAAAAGTCTTTCATCTTCCTGTTTTCCCCTCCATTCCAAAGTTCCCCCCCTTCCCCTTTTCTTTTTTTTTCTTTTTTTCTCACTCCCCCCCTCCTGTCTTTTCTGGGGGCGGGGCGTCTCTCCCTTTTTTTTAACCATTTCTTCCTTCAAATTATCTCATTCACCTTTTTTCCTTTTTTCCTGTTATGTTCCTTCTCTTTTGCCATTTTTTTTATCTCCCTCTTTACCCCTCTCTTACATTTTTCCTCTCGCCTTCACGTCTCTCCCCGGATTCTGCAACACAGCGGGGCAAGAAAGAAAATAAGATAAATTAAATGTTGGGATACCACTAAACATCTGAAGTTTTCCCCCTGCGTGCTCGGAGTGAGAGCTCGGGGAATTCCCGCACGCCAAAATGTTGGGTAATGTTGCCTAGTCAGTAGAAATTTTTCCCCCTTTTAATGAAACAGAGGGTTGGGTTTTTTTCTTGTTCTGTGCCAAATGCTGAAAGAGACGGGGGCACTGGATATTGTGTGTGTAGTGGTTTAAAAGGGGGGTGACAAAGACGTATGTTTTTTTGTTTATTGGGTTAAAGGGTTTAAAGGGGGTTTTTAAACTGTCGTCTACACTTGGGCATTAAGGCAGGGACGGGAAACCTTTTTTACCATCAGACAAGAAAAGTTTTTTTTGATAAAAAAGGAATTAAAGTATATTCCAAAATGTTTACAGTATACGCGAAAGGAATTTTAATTCTTGAAATTAATAATTTTTAAAATTTTAAAAAAATATATAAAATTTAAAAAAATAAATATATATTTATTAATAATATAACAAAATATATATATATAAATATATATAATATATTTTTAAAATATAAAAATAAAAAAATATATTATATAAATATATATATATATATAATTTTAAAATTTTATATATATATAAAAATATATATAAATATATATATAAATATATATATAATTTAAATTTAACAAATGATTTACCCCAAATCAGTGCTTTTTGTATAATTTTTGCCTGCTCTTTCGAAAATTTCCTTTTCATATATATAATATTTTTTTTTTTTTTTTTTTTTTTTTCAACAAAACGGCCGTCTCCCACCGAGGCAGGGTTACCCAAAAAAGAAAGAAAATCCCCAAAAAGAAAATACTTTCATCATCATTCAACACTTTCACCACACCCCGCACATTATCACTGTTTTTGCAGAGGTGCTCAAAATACAAATCTAGAAGCATACACATATAAAAAATACACAACATACCCCTCCAAACTGCCAATACCCCAAAACCCCTCCTTTAAAGTGCAGGCATTGAACTTCCCATTTTCCGGACTCAAGTCCGACTATATGAAAAAAACCCGGGTTTTTCCTGAATCCCTTCACTAAATATTACCCTGCTCACACTCCAACAGATCTTTCAGGTCCCAAGTACCATTCGTCTCCATTCACTCCTATCTAACACGCTCACGCACGCTTGCTGGAAGTCCAAGCCCCTTACCCACAAAACCCCTTTACCCCCTCTCTCCAACCCTTTGGGAGGACGACCCCTACCCCGCCTTCCTTCCCCTATAGATTTATATGCTTTCCATGTCATTCTACTTTGATCCATTCTCTCTAAATGACCAAACCACCTCAACAACCCCTCTTCTGCCCTCTGACTAATACTTTTATTAACTCCACACCTTCTCCTAATTTCCACACTCCGAATTTTCTTTGCATAATATTTACACACACATTGCCCTTAAACAGGACAACTCCCTGCCTCCAACCGTCCTCCTGCTCTGCATTTACCCCCAAGTTCACCCCATATAAAGTGTTTGGTACTACTAACTTTCATACATTCCCTTCTTTGCCTCCATAGAAAACTTTTTTTTGACTCCACTATACCTCAACGCACCACTCACCTTTTTTCCCTCATCAATTCTATGATTAACCTCATCCTTCTAAAATCCATCCGCCGACACTCAACTCCCAAGTATCTGAAAACATTCACTTCTTCCATACTCCTCCTCCCCCAATTTTTATATCCAATTTTTCTTTATCTAAATCATTGACACCCTCATCACCTTACTCTTTTCTATGTTCACTTTCAATTTCTACCTTTACACACATTCCCAAACTCATCCACTAACCTTTGCAATTTTTCTTAGAATCTCCCATAAGCACAGTATCATCAGCAAAAAGTAACTGTGTCAATTCCCATTTTGAATTTGATTCCCATAATTTAATCCCACCCCTCTCCCAAACACCCTAGCATTTACTTCCTTAACAACCCCATCTATAAATAATATTAAACAACCATGGTGACATTACACATCCTGTCTAAGACCTACTTTTACCGGAAATAGTCTCCCTCTTCTACACACCCTAACCTGAGCCCACTATCTTCATAAAAACTCTTTACAGCATTTAATAACTTACCACCTATTCCATATACTTGCAACATCTGCCACTTGCTCCTCTACCACTCTATCTATGCCTTTTCTAAATCCATAAATGCATAAAAACTTCCCTACCTTTATCAAAATACTGTTCACATATATGCTTCAATGTAAACACTTGATCTACACATCCCCTACCACTCTGAAACCTCCTTGCCATCCGCAATCCTACATTCTGTTTTACCTCTAATTCTTCAATTATAACCCTACCGTACACTTTTCCTGGTATACTCAGTAACTTATTCCTCTATAATTTTACAGTCTCTTTTGTCCCCTTTCCCTTTATATAAAGGGACTATACATGCTCCCCCGCCAATCCCTAGGTACCTTCCCCTCTTTCATACATTTATTGAACAAAAGTACCAACCACTCCAACACTATATCCCCCCCTGCTTTTAACATTTCTGTCATGATCCCATCAGTACCAGCTGTTTTAAACCCCTTTCATTTTACGTAATGCCTCACGTACCTCCCCCACACTTACATTCTGTCTTCTTCACTCCAAAAAGATGGTATACCTCCCTGACCATGCATGAAATTACTGCCTCTGTTTCTTCCTTAACATTTAAAAGTTCCCAAAATATTCTCGCCATCTACCTAATACCTCCATCTCCCATCTACTAACCCCCCTACTCTGTTTTTAACTGACAAATCCATTTTTTCCTTGCTTTCTTAACTTGTTTAACTCACTCCCAAAATTTTTTCTTATTTTCATTAAAATTTTTGACAGTGCCTCTCCCACTCTATCATCTGCTCTCCTTTTGCACTCTCTCACCACTCTCTTTACCTTTCTTTTACTCTCATATATTCTGCTCTTCTTATAACACTTCTGCTTTGTAAAAACCTCTCATAAGCTACCTTTTTTCTTTTATCACACCCTTTTACTTCATCATTCCACCAATCACTCCTCTTTCCTCCTGCACCCACCCTCCTATAACCACAAACTTCTGCCCCACATTCTAATACTGCATTTTAAAACTATTCCAAACCCTCTTCAACCCCCCATTCCCTCATCTTTGCACTATCCCACCTTTTGCTAATAGTCGCTTATATCTCGCCGAATTTCCCTTTCCTCCCTTAGTTTATACACTTTCACCTCCCTCTTACTTGTTGTTGCCACCTTCCTCTTTTCCCCATCTACCTCTTACTCTAACTGTACTACAACTAAATAATGACCGATATTTTCAGTTGCCCCTCTATAAACATGTACATCCTGGAGCCAAACCCATCAACCTTTTATCCACCAATAATAATCTAATAAACTACTTTCATTACGTGCTACATCATACCTTGTATATTTTTTTTATCCTCTTTTTCATAAAATATGTATTACTTATTACCAAAATTTCTTTCTACACATAGCTCAATTAAAGGCTCCCCCATTTACATTTCCCCCTGGCACCCAAATTTACCTACTACTCCCTCCATAACATTTTTACCCACTTTAGCATTGAAATCCCCAACCACCATTACTCCACACTTGAGTCAAAACCCCCCAACGCATTCACTCAACATTCCCAAAATCTCTCTCTCTCCTCTACACTTCTCTCTTCTCCAGGTGCATACACGCTTATTATAACCCACTTTTCACATCCAATCTTTATTTTACTCCACATAATCCTTGAATTAATACATTTATAGTCCCTCATTTCCTGCCATAGCTTTTCCTTCAACATTATTGCTACTCCTTCTTTAGCTCTAACTCTATTTGAAACCCCTGACCTAATCCCATTTATTCCTCTCCATTGAAACTCTCCCACCCCCTTCAGCTTTGTTTCACTTAAAGCCAGGGCATCCAGCTTCTTCTCATTCATAACATCCACAATCATCTCTTTCTTATCATCTGCACAACATCCACGCAATTCAGACTTCCCACTTTGACAATTTTCTTCTTCTTATTCTTTTAGTAATCTTTACAGGAAAAGGGGTTACTAGCCCATTGTTCCCGGCATTTTAGTTGACTTTTACAACACGCATGGCTTACGGAGGAAAGATTCTTATTCCACTTCCCCATGGATATTAAAAGGAAAATTAATAAGACCAGAACTATTAAGATAAAATCAAAGAAAACTCAGATGAGTTGTATGAATAAATGTGTATATGTATGTGTAGTGTGACCTAAGTGTAAGTAGAAGTAGCAAGACATGCCTGTAATCTTGCAAAATTTATGAGACAGACAAAAGACATCAGCAATCCTACCATCATGTAAACAATTACAGGGTTTCGTTTTAAAACTCACTTGGGAGGACGGTAGTACCTCCCTGGGTGGTTGCTGTCTACCAACCTACTACCAAAATATTTTAATATATATATATATATATATATATATATATATATAATATATAATATATATATTTTTAAATAATATATTTTAAATATATATAAATATATATGCAGTGCCGATTTTGGCTTAAATAGCAACGCTATTCTTGCCGAATAAGGCAAGCGTAAATTTGTATATGCAATAATTTCGCAAAAATCATTCTGAACTTAAAGAAAAAATATTTCATTTTGTATATCATTAAATTATTGTAAACTTATCTAAAATGTATTTGTTGGATTAGGGTAAATTAAATTGCGCTGTTATAATAAGGTTAGGTAAGTTTTCTAAGGTGCTTTTGGGTCAAAATTTTTAAATTTTTCACAAAACATCTATAAAAAAAAATTATCTCAAAAAGTTAGAAAAATTTTAAAAGGAACGAAATTTTTTAATGAGTTCTTACAAATTTGACCATTTTACCTATTCGGCACGACATTAATATATATAATATATTAAATAAATACCCCTCTCCTTGAAACTGTAAAACGTGTGTGTGCGCGCGAGCCGCGCGCCGAAAAGGCATTCCTTTCCAACTACAAAGTCCCTTTCTTAACTTCCCTTTATTTTTTTTTTAATAAATTGAAGAAAATGCTATAATCTGTGCATGTATAATAATAAAATCTATGAAATTTAAGTTGTGGGGCCCGAGACCCGAGGTTCGACCCACCGGAAAAGTAATAAGAATTTTTTGCTGTTTTTAAAAACAAAAGAATTACATCCTATCAAAGAGTTTTTTAGAAAAAACTTTTTCGTAAGTAAAGTGGCGGGGCCCTTGAGGAGACCCGACCCCTCGAAAAATATTAAGTACAACACCATCAAAAAAAAAATGAAATTGAAAGGCAACCCCATACCCGAATATCATAAAGGTCTCAGTTTTGGGCAGAGCTGCGGGGTAGCGTCCCTTCCTTTTTCCCCCCCTTCCTCCCTATTTCCACCCCCCAATCTCACCCCCTCATCCCCGCCAGACCCCCCCCCCAATTTCCACCCCCCGGCCCAATCGTGCTGCCCCCGGGGGCACCCCGTGATGCGCCCAAATAGAACTCCACCCGGAGAGTCATTAAGGACCCTCATTGAGACGTTTTTGGGGGGAGATTGTGGATTCCGTAACCCGCGCCATTGTCCACCAGGGCCGCCCACTGGGGGCACACCAAGTGTTATTTAATTTTTCTAAATAAAGCTGAATGTTAAAAAACTATCGGGGACAATAGCATAATATGGTTTTTCATGTATCACACAACCTATTTTTAAATTTTTTGTTTTCAAAAGAATCCCCTTTTAAATAAACTTGCACCTGAACGAAAAATTGTCTAAATATTGTCAACAAATTTTTTTTAGAAGTATTTAACCAATCCCGGGATACGTCAAGCACTTTTTAAAGAAGCCAGGGTTAAACTTGTTGGCCCCCCCATAACGATTACCCCCGAAAGCGACCAATTATGTTTTTGATTTTTGTAATGCGTTTGTCGTGTATGTTTGGGGGGTTTTAAAACGACTAACTACTTCACAATATTCCTTTTGGGAATAAATTCGGGCATACGCACCTAACATATTATGGAGTAAAAAAAAAATTTGTTTTTAACCCCGGGGGGCCCCTGTACTTTAACGACTGGAAATTTTTAAAATACAATAACCCCCTTTTGACCACTCTCTTGAACACGCGGATTTATGTCCAGTGAGGAATATGGAGACAGTTAATAACCATATGATATGTAAAGGGATCTTATTTTCTTATCAGTATTTTAAACAAAATCTTAAAATTTTCTTGTAAAGATGAGCGATTTTGAATATGTTTTCCTTTTTTTGAGAGGCGACCCCCTGTTTAAAAAAAAACAAATAGCGATATAAACCCGTAATTGCAATTGAAAACGGGGGATCCACAGAACGTTTTTAAACCACCGTTCTTGATGCATCAGAACAGATAAAAAACCTGGGTATCTTTACGACGATGTTTCACTACCCGTGATTACCCCATCTTCCAATGTCTCCCTTATTGTGGGGGAGAAGTCCCCAAAATAGAAGATACCAGGTGTTGAAACAGGTGTCTAATTCACCCACCTGTCAAGAAAGAATAAAAATAAAAGACAATACCACGACTGGAACAAAATTCAAATATCCCGCACATATGAGATTATTATTATTATTATTATTATTATTATAATCAAAAAGAAGCGCTAAGCCACAAGGACTATACACCGCAATATGAGAAAGAAAAATTTTGACGAGGTTTCGGTCCGATTGGACATTAACTTGTAATATTGTGTGTCATTACATAACGATAGATACGTATCCAAGGTAACACACTGGTTGAGATTGTGAATTTTTTAGCTCGAAAATCAGACGTGCTTGCAGATTACAGAAAATAATTGAGAAATACTTGCAGGTAATTCTCCATTGCGAGGAAGAGGTGAGTACAAACAGAAGTACGAATGTTTTTCCATCAGCGACGGAGGATTAAGCCCACCGATATATACAAGACCCACATGGTTAGGGCCTAACATGAATTGAACAAGCATAACCTCCTTCCGAGGGTCCATCACACAATAACTCCGTTCGGGTCCCGAATGTATTCAAGCTGACGACACTTGAGACGTGCAGACACACGTGCTGGGCTTGGGCCAGACACAAAGCTCCCAAACGTATTTTCATGTGTTTGTAAACCTCTGTGTGCATTAAACCTCAAATTTAAAGATTCACTTTTCTAATTGCAGGGAACGTCCAAAAAATTACACTGGGGCTAGCATAAGAAAATGATCCCCGTAAGAGTAGAAATGCGAAAAAAAAACAACTTCAAAGAGAAGATTCTCGATATCAACAGAAAGATAAAGAGCGGAAGAAAAATTTAACTCTTGTGGAACTGAGTCAAGATTTGAAGAACAGAGCCGAGGCTGCCTGCTGAGAACTATCTACTTATCTAGATAAAGGTCTTTTCGTGTATTATCTAGGTGAGCAAAAACAAGGATGGAAAGCTGTCTGCTGAGCACTATCTATTTTTTTTCTTAGATTAAGTAATATCTTGTATTATTTAGTTGAATGGGTCAAAGATTGAAAAGCAGAAGGCTCTCGCACTACCCTCTC
>NW_026508917.1:0-12938 GCF_026875155.1 Cherax quadricarinatus
CAAAAATATGAGTTAAATGAGGAAAAATTCCAACTATCCGTATGGAAAACTGGAGGAGATAATAACTAGAACAGAGTATACTACAGACTGGCCATACAATAAGGGGAAAAAAATAATGTAAGGGACCTGAGAGTATAAATGTCTGAGGATCTCACTTTAAAGGATCACAACAGTGCCACGATCGCTCGTGCAAAGAAAATGATAGGATGGATAATGAGAACGTTCAAAACGAGAGATGCCAAGCCAATGATGATCCTTTTCAAATCACTTGTTCTCTCTAGGCTGGAATACTGCTGTACATTAACTTCTCCATTCAAAGCAGGTGAAATCGCAGATCTAGAGAGTGTACAGAGATCCTTTACTGCACGTATAAGTTCTGTCAAGCACCTTAACTACTGGGAACGCTTGGAAGCACTTGACTTGTACTCGTTGTAACGTAGGAGGGAGAGATATATCATAATCTACACTTGGAAAATCTTGGAAGGAATGGTCCCAAATCTGCATACACAAATGACTCCCTACAAAAGTAAAAGACTGGGCAGGCGATGTAAAATGCCCCCAATTAAAAGTAGGGGCGCCATTGGTACACTAAGGGAAAACACCATAAGTGTCCGGGGCCCAAGACTGTTCATCAGCCTCCCATCAAGCATTAGGGGAATTGCCAATAAACCTCTGGCTGCCTTCAAGAGAGAGGTGGACAGATACCTAAAGTCAGTGCCGGATCAGCCGGGCTGTGGCTCGTACGTTGGACTGCGTGGGGCCCAGCATTTAACAGCCTAGTTGATCAGGCCTTGATCCATCGGGAGGCGTGGTCATGGACCGGGGCCGCGGGGGGCGTTGACCCCGGAATAACCTCCAGGGAACCCCAGGTATATATATATATAATATTAATATATTATATAAATATATTTTATATATAATATATATATTATATATAAAAATATAAAAAATATATTATGTATGTATAAAATATATACATACATATAAAATATATATATAATATATATATATATATATATTATATATATATATATATATATATAATATGTATGTATATATATACATACACATAAAACACACACACACACATATAATATATATATATATAATAAATATTAATAATATATATATATATATATATATATATATAAAATATATATATATAGAGCATCGCCATCCAGAGGGGAAATGCTTGCTGCATACTTGGCTCACGTCCAGCCTCGGAGGAGCTGGAGGAAATTCATGATCTTTGATACATTGTGCCATTGTATTCATGTTTTATGTTTTTTTTTCTGTAAATGTATTTTTGTTTATTAATAAAAGTTCACATAGAAAATAAAAAATATATAGCGGGTGGTAGGAGAAGAAAATATTCAAACAGCTTCGGGGAGAACCTTGAGTTTTTCCCTGAGGTACGTTTATTGTCTTCTCTGAGGATGAGGGTCCCCATTCCAGCTATAGAGGTGGTACTTTCCCTATATGTATATATATATATATATATAATATAATATATATATATATAATATATATATATATATATATATATATATATATATATATATATGTGGATAACTAAAGTATAGCAAACATTTGTCAGTGCTCAGTAATAACCCACACGGAGACAGAAACGCAGAAGATTAAACTGGTCTGTATGTATCGACTCTTCCATAGATGTATTAATGAACATAGAGTAGGAATATGTAGTATTGATTTTGGTAGAATTACCGACAATATATTAAGTAAAAGGGCACAAGTGAAACTAATGTGACATTTTATAGAGGCAACGTTTCGCTCTCCAGGAGCTTTATCAAGCCGTTACAAACAATACATGGACACAGAGGGTATATATAGGCTTAGAATGAGGTGCAATACTAGTGGTAGTAGTAGTAATAATATTAGATGTAGTAATAGTAGTAGTAATACAATATGGTAAAACAATCAACTTGCACATGAGTAAAGACTATTACTTGGGTAACTTTTTTTATGTTACCTTTTACTCATGTGCAAGTTGATTGTTCTACCATATTGTATTACTACTACTACAACTAATATTACTACTACTAATACCACTAATGCTGCACCTCACTCTAAGCCTATATGTATAACCTCTGTGTCCATGTATTGTTTGTAACGGCATGATAAAGCTCCTGGAGAGCGAAACGTTGCCACAATAAAATGTCACATTAGTTGCATTTGAGTCCTTTTACTTAACAAGAATGTATAGGAAAGGTTACACCTCACCCGGTACGCGTGAATGGAGGGACGTGTCAAGCAGTGGTTGGGTGAGAAGACAGGTCCTGAAGTGAAGCAAAAATTTGGGTAGGAAGTTCCTTTGTGCTATGTAATCCCTAATATTCTGCTGGCGTTCTGTGTTAGGTTGGGCGCTGGTACGCACTTCTTTTGAGCGAATTTCCACTGCCCCTGTGGGATGTTGAAATTGGGAGTGGTAGCTATGAGGGTAGATTATATGATTTTGGGTTTGTAGCTGCAGCGTGTTAGGTAAGACACATATGCAACAGTTAGGTATCTTTATTTCGAAATAAAGATACCTAACTGTTGCATATGTGTCTTACCAAACAACCTATCGGTATTTTATACCATTTTAATATTCAGCTGCAGTGTGATTTGTGTTTGATGGTTTCAGTTTTTCAATGAATATTGTGACTGTTGATGCCAACATGTTGAAAAAATGGCTGAATTTTCCTGAGCATAAAATATTGCCCTCAGGTGTTCAATGATCCTTGTAGAAAGTGTTCGTCCAGTCTGACCTATGTATGCTGGATATCAGTCTCTAGTAAACTTATGTATCTGCTGAAGAGGATCCTTCTGTGTTTCTGTCTCCATGTGGGTTGTCATTGACCATATATATACTTAATCTAAACGCATAAAAATACTGAAATTAGACCAATTCAAAGTATAAATAATACAGAGTAAATAAGAAATACATGAATAAAGAATAAAAAGCATAAAAATAAAAAATAAGAATAAAAGAATAAAATTAATCATTATAAACATAGAGAAGGAGAAGAGAGAAAGAAAGAGAGAGAGAGAGAGAGAGAGAGAGAGAGAGAGAGAGAGAGAGAGAGAGACAGACAGACAGACAGACAGACAGATATTTATTAGAAATTCAGAATAAAGACAAGCAGAACTCACACTTGGCAGAAATTCAATCAGGAAGAAAGCTTACCAATCAGCCAGCCAATCAGACACCTAGCCAGCCAGGCAGTCAGCCAGTCAGCTATCTAGCCAGACATCCAACCAGCCGAGTAGTTAGCCAGTCAACCAACCAACCAGTTAACCAACCTACTAGCCAGGCGACCATTCAGTCAACCGGGCAGCTAATCAACTTACTAGTCAGGCAACCATTCAGTCAACCAGCCAGCTAACCAGCCTACTAGCCAAGTAACCATTCAGTCAACCAGACCTCTAACACTAGTCATTCTAACTCACCCATTGACGGAAGTGTTGTGGTCGTGATGGTCGTGGTGGTCGTGGTAGTTGGATGTATCAGTGAGTAACTTGGGAGGGACCAGAGCACGACGTCTGATGAGGGCAGAGGCTGGAGGACCTGGCTCCTCCCCATTGTCTGAGTCTGACGCCTCTCCCTCTCCTCGGAACAAACTCTGCGGCTCATTATCCTGCGGGGAGGAAAGAAGAATCATTGTCCTGTGGGAACGAGTCATTGTAATGTGGGAAGGAATCATTGTTCTGTGGGATGGAATCATTGTTCTGTGGGAAGGAATTGCTGTCCAGTGGGAAGGATTCACTGTTCCGTGGGAAGGATTCATTGTCCTGTTGGAAGGAATCATTGTCCTGTGGGAAGGAATCATTGTCCTGTGGGAAGGAATCATCGTCATGTGGGAAGGATTCATTGTTCCGTGGGAAGGATTCATTGTCCTGTGGGAAAAACTCATTGTCCTGTGGGAAGGATTCATTGTTCTCTGGGAAGGATTCATTGTTCCGTGGGAAGGATTTATTGTTCCGTGGGAGGAATCATTGTTCTGTGGGAAGGAGCCATTGTTCTGTGGGAAGGAATCACTGCTCTGTGGGAAGGAGTTATTGTCCTGTGGGAGGAATCATTGTCCTGTGGGAAGGAATCATTGTCCTGTGGGATGGAATCATTGTCCTGTGGGAAGGAATCATTGTCTTGTGGGATGGAATCATTGTCCTGTGGGAAGGAATCATCGTCATATGGGAAGGATTCATTGTTCCGTGGGAAGGATTCATTGTCCTGTAGGAAGGACTCATTGTCCTGTGGGATGGAAACCTTGTCTCGTGTGGATGAATCATAGTCTTGTGGGATGGAATCATAGTCTTGTGGGATGGAATCATTGTCCTGTGGGATTTGGGAAGCATTGTCTTGTGGGATGGAAGCAAAACATTGTCTTGTGGATGGAATCATAGTCTTGTGTGGGATGGAATCATAGTCTTGTGGGATGGAATCATTGTCTTGTGGGATGGAAGCATTGTCTTGTGGGATGGAATCATAGTCTTGTGGGATGGAATCATAGTCTTGTGGGATGGAATCATTGTCTTGTGGGATGGAAGCAATGTCTTGTGGGATGGAATCCTTGTCTTGTGGGATGGAATCATAGTCTTGTGGGATGGATTCATAGTCTTGTGGGATGGAATCATTGTCTTGTGGGATGGAAGCATTGTCTTGTGGGATGGAGGAAACATTGTCTTGTGGGATGGAATCATAGTCTTGTGGGATGGAATCATAGTCTTGTGGGATGGAATCATTGTCTTGTGGGATGGAAGCATTGTCTTGTGGGATGGAAACATTGTCTTGTGGGATGGAATCATAGTCTTGTGGGATGGAATCATAGTCTTGTGGGATGGAATCATTGTCTTGTGGGATGGAAGCATTGTCTTGTGGGATGGAAACATTGTCTTGTGGGATGGAATCATAGTCTTGTGGGATGGAATCATTTGCCTTGTGGGATGGAATCATTGTCTTGTGGGATGGAACATTGTCTTGTGGGATGGAATCATAGTCTTGTGGGATGGAATCATAGTCTTGTGGGATGGAATCATTGTCTTGTGGGATGGAAGCATTGTCTTGTGGGATGGAATCATTGTCTTGTGGGATGGAATCATTGTCTTGTGGGATGGAATCACTTGTCTTGTGGGATGGAATCATTGTCTTGTGGGATGGAAGCATTGTCTTGTGGGATGGAAATCATTGTCTTGTGGGATGGAAGCATTGACTTGTGCATACGCATTGTCTTTGGATAGAATCATAGTCTTGTGGGATCGAATCATTGTCTTGTGGGATGGAAGCATTGTCTTGTGGGATGGAATCATAGTCTTGTGGGATGGAATCATTGTCTTGTGGGATGGAATCATTGTCTTGTGGGATGGAAGCATTGTCTTGTGGGATGGAATCATAGTCTTGTGGGATGGAATCCTTGTCTCATGGGATGGAATTATATTCTTGTGGGATGGAATCATTGTCTTGTGGGATGGAATCCTTGTCTTGTGGGATGGAATCATAGTCTTGTGGGATGGAATCCTTGTCTTATGGGATGGAATTATAGTCTTGTGGGATGGAATCATAGTCTTGTGGGATGGAATCCTTGTCTTGTGGAATGGAATCATAGTCTTGTGGGATGGAATCCTTGTCTTGTGGGATGGAATCATAGTCTTGTGGGGTGGAATCATTGTCTTGTGGGATGGAATCATAGTCTTGTGGGATGGAATCATAGTCTTGTGGGATGGAATCCTTGTCTTGTGGGATAGAATCATAGTCTTGTGGGATGGAATCCTTGTCTTGTGGGATGGAATCATAGTCTTGTGGGATGGAATCATAGTCTTGTGGGATGGAATCATAGTCTTGTGGGATGGAATCCTTGTCTTGTGGGATAGAATCATAGTCTTGTGGGATGGAATCCTTGTCTTGTGGGATGGAATCATAGTCTTGTGGGATGGAATCATAGTCTTGTGGGATGGAAGCATTGTCTTGTGGGATGGAATCATAGTCTTGTGGGATGGAATCATAGTCTTGTGGGATGGAATCCTTGTCTTGTGGGATGGAATCATAGTCTTGTGGATGGAATCATGTCTTGTGGGATGGAATCCTAGTCTTGTGGGATGGAATCATAGTCTTGTGGGATGGAATCCTTGTCTTGTGGGATGGAATCATAGTCTTGTGGGATGGAATCCTTGTCTTGTGGGATGGAATCATAGTCTTCTGGGATGGAATCCTTGTCTCGTGGGATGGAATCATAGTCTTGTGGGATGGAATCATAGTCTTGTGGGATGGAATCATTGTCTTGTGGGATGGAAGCATTGTCTTGTGGGATGGAATCATAGTCTTGTGGGATGGAATCATTGTCTTGTGGGATGGAATCATAGTCTTGTGGGATGGAATCCTTGTCTTGTGGGATGGAATCATAGTCTTGTGGGATGGAATCATAGTCTTGTGGGATGGAATCCTTGTCTTGTGGGATGGAATCATAGTCTTGTGGGATGGAATCATAGTCTTGTGGGATGGAATCATTGTCTTGTGGGATGGAATCATAGTCTTGTGGGATGGAATCCTTGTCTTGTGGGATGGAATCATAGTCTTGTGGGATGGAATCATAGTCTTGTGGGATGGAATCATTGTCTTGTGGGATGGAAGCATTGTCTTGTGGGATGGAATCATAGTCTTGTGGGTTTTAAATCATTGTCTTGTGGGATGGAAGCATTGTCTTGTGGGATGGAAACATTGTCTTGTGGGATGGAATCATAGTCTTGTGGGATGGAATCACTGTCTTGTGGGATGGAATCATTGTCTTGTGGGATGGAAGCATTGTCTTGTGGGATGGAATCATTGGCTTGTGGGATTGAAGCATTGTCTTGTGGGATGGACGCATTGTCTTGAGGGATAGAATCATAGTCTTGTGGGATGGAATCATAGTCTTGTGGGATGGAATCATTGTCTTGTGGGATGGAAGCATTGTCTTGTGGGATGGAATCATTGTCTTGTAGGATGGAATCATTGTCTTGTGGGATGGAATCATTGTCTTGTGGGATGGAATCATTGTCTTGTAGGATGGAATCATTGTCTTGTGGGATGGAATCATTGTTTTGTGGGATGGAAGCATTGTTTTGTGGGATGGAATCATTGTCTTGTAGGATGGAATCATTGTCTTGTGGGATGGAATCATTGTCTTGTGGGATGGAATCATTGTCTTGTAGGATGGAATCATTGTCTTGTGGGATGGAAACATTGTCTTGTGGGATGGAATCATTGTCTTGTGGGATGGAATCATTGTCTTGTGGGATGGATCATAGTCTTTGGATGGATCATATCTGTGGGATGAAAGCATTATCTTGTGGGATGGAATCATTGTCTTGTGGGATGGAATCATTGTCTTGTGGGATGGAATCATGTCTTGTGGGATGGAATCATTGTCTTGTGGGATGGAATCATTGTCTTGTGGGATGGAATCATTGTCTTGTGGGATGGAATCATGTCTTGTGGGATAGAATCTTGTCTTGTGGGATGGAATCATTGTCTTGTGGGATGGAATCATTGTCTTGTGGGATGGAATCATTGTCTTGTGGGATGGAATCATAGTCTTGTGGGATGGAATCATTGTCTTGTGGGATGGAATCATTGTCTTGTGGGATGGAAGCAGAGTCTCGTGGGATGGAATCATTGCCTTGTGGGATCGAATCATTGTCTTGTGGGATGGAATCATTATCTTGTGGGATGGAATCATTGTCTTGTGGGATGGAATCATTGTCTTGTGGGATGGAAGCATTGTCTTGTGGGACGGAATCATTGTCTTGTGGGATGGAATCATTGTCTTGTGGGATGGAATCATTGTCTTGTGGGATGGAATCATTGTCTTGTGGATGGAATCATTGTCTTGTGGATGAATCATTGTCTTGTGGATGGAATCATTGTCTTCTGGATGGAATCATTGTCTTGTGGGATGGAATCATAGTCTTGTGGGATGGAATCATTGTCTTGTGGGATGGAATCATTGTCTTGTGGGATGGAATCATAGTCTTGTGGGATGGAATCATTGTCTTGTGGGATGGAATCATAGTCTTGTGGGGTGGAATCATGTCTTGTGGGGTGGAATCATTGTCTTGTGGGATGGAATCATTGTCTTGTGGATGGAATCATTGTCTTGTGGGATGGAATCATTGTCTTGTGGGATGGAATCATAGTCTTGTGGGATGGAATCATAGTCTTGTGGGATGGAATCATTGTCTTGTGGGATGGAATCATTGTCTTGTGGGATGGAATCATTGTCTTTTGGGATGGAATCATTGTCTTGTGGGATGGAATCATAGTCTTGTGGGATGGAATCATAGTCTTGTGGGATGGAAGCATTGTCTTGTGGGATGGAATCATTGTCTTGTGGGATGGAATCATTGTCTTGTGGGATGGAATCATTGTCTTGTGGGATGGAATCATAGTCTTGTGGGATGGAATCATTGTCTTGTGGGATGGAATCATTGTCTTGTGGGATGGAATCATTGTCTTGTGGGATGGAATCATTGTCTTGTGGGATGGAATCATTGTCTTGTGGGATGGAATCATGTCTTGTGGGATGGAATCATTGTCTTGTGGATGGAATCATTGTCTTGTGGGATGGAATCATTGTCTTGTGGGATGGAATCATTGTCTTGTGGATGGAATCATTGTCTTGTGGGATGGAATCATTGTCTTGTGGGATGGAATCATTGTCTTGTGGGATGGAATCATTGTCTTGTGGGATGGAATCATTGTCTTGTGGGATGGAATCATTGTCTTGTGGGATGGAATCATTGTCTTGTGGGATGGAATCATTGTCTTGTGGGATGGAATCATTGTCTTGGGATGGAATCATTGTCTTGTGGGATGGAATCATTGTCTTGTGGGATGGAATCATTGTCTTGTGGGATGGAATCATTGTCTTGTGGGATGGAATCATTGTCTTGTGGGATGGAATCATTGTCTGTGGGATGGAATCATTGTCTTGTGGGATGGAATCATTGTCTTGTGGGATGGAATCATTGTCTTGTGGGATGGAATCATTGTCTTGTGGATGGAATCATTGTCTTGTGGGATGGAATCATTGTCTTGTGGGATGGAATCATTGTCTTGTGGATGGAATCATTGTCTTGTGGGATGGAATCATTGTCTTGTGGGATGGAATCATTGTCTTGTGGGATGGAATCATTGTCTTGTGGGATGGAATCATTGTCTTGTGGGATGGAATCATTGTCTTGTGGGATGGAATCATTGTCTTGTGGGATGGAATCATTGTCTTGTGGGATGGAAAACATTGTCTTGTGGGATGGAATCATTGTCTTGTGGGATGGAATCATTGTCTTGTGGGATGGAATCATTGTCTTGTGGGATGGAATCATTGTCTTGTGGGATGGAACATTGTCTTGTGGGATGGAATCATTGTCTTGTGGGATGGAATCATTGTCTTGTGGGATGGAATCATTGTCTTGTGGGATGGAATCATTGTCTTGTGGGATGGAATCATTGTCTTGTGGGAAGGGAAGATAGTCTGTATGTAATCATTTCTTTGATAATTATTGTCTTGTGGGTTAATCAGTATGTTCGTAGTCATCGTAATCACTGTCCCTGGTACGGCAGCAGAATATAGGGAAGTGTTTCTTAAGAACCTGTGTCCATGAATCACTTAACATGTGAAATTAGGTACCATGGTGTTCGTTGACTGGTGTGGGTCGAGTCCTGGGAGGAAATTAACTAATTTGCCCTGAAATGTCTGATAACAAATGCTTCTATATAGTGAGTAAGTCATAGATGTCAGCTAGGCCTGTACTTGTACAAGCACATGTAGAAATAAAGATTATTATTATTATTATTTTTATTATTAATTATATTTTTATTATATTATTATTTTATATTATTGGTAGTAGTAGTAGTAGTATATTAGTATAGGATCTTGTCTTATGTCTGATGATAATCATATAGCAGACACTGAGGTGTGGGTTGAGCTTCAAGCCCAAAGGTCAAGTAAGTGAAAGGTCAAGTAACTATCCTTTTGACCTTTACAAGCTAGTGAAGCTTCATTTTATCGCCTGTACATACATTACAGTACAGAACAGTACAGTTCAGTTCAGTACAGTACAGTACAGTACGGTATAAAACAGTACAGTACAGTACAGTTCAGTACAGTACAGTACAGTACAGTATAAAACAGTACAGTACAGTACAGAACAGTACAGTACAGTACGAAACAGAACAGTACAGTACAGCACAGTACAGTACAGAATAGTACCGAACAGTACAGTTCAGTACAGTAGAGAATAATACAGCAGAGTAGAGTACAGCACAGTACAGCACAGTACATTACAGTACAGGACAGTACAGCACAGTACAGTACAGTACAATAGAGTACAGTACAGTACAGCACAGTACATTACAGTACAGCACAGTACAGCACAGTACAGTACAGTACAATAGAGTACAGCACAGTACAGCACAGTACATTACAGTACAGCACAGTACAGCACAGTACAGTACAGTACAATAGAGTACAGTACAGTACAGTACAGTACAGTGCAGTGCAGAACAGTACAGTTTAGTACAGTACATTATAGTATTGAACGGTACAGTTCAGTACAGTACAGTACAGTGCAGTACAGATGAGTTTAGTACAGTACAGTACAGTACAGTACAGTACAGTACAGTACAGTACAGTACAGTACAGTACAGTGCAGTGCAGTACAGATCAGTTTAGTACAATACAGTACAGTACAGTACAGTACAGTACAGTACAGTACAGTACAGTAAGTACAGTACAGTACAGTACAGTGCAGTACAGATCAGTTTAGTACAGTACAGTACAGTACAGTACAGTGCAGTATAGTACAATACAGTACAGTGCAGTACAATACAGTACAGTGCAATACATATGATATGTTAATGATATTTACTATATGGAGTTGGGAAACGTACAATACTGGGTGGATAAGGGACCAATGTAGTGTCCTCTGGATAGTTGGTGATGTAGTTCCCTGGATAGTGAGTGATGTAGTTCCCTGGATAGTGAGTGATGTAGTTCCCTGGATAGTGAGTGATGTAGTTCCCTGGATAGTGAGTGATGTAGTTCCCTGGATAGTGAGTGATGTAGTTCCCTGGATAGTGAGTGATGTAGTTCCCTGGATAGCGAGTGATGTAGTTCCCTGGATAGTGAGTGATGTAGTTCCCTGGATAGTGAGTGATGTAGTTCCCTGGATAGTGAGTGATGTAGTTCCCTGGATAGCGAGTGATGTAGTTCCCTGGATAGTGAGTGATGTAGTTCCCTGGATAGCGAGTGATGTAGTTCCCTGGATAGTGAATGATGTAGTTCCCTGGATAGCGAGTGATGTAGTTCCCTGGATAGTGAGTGATGTAGTTCCCTGGATAGCGAGTGATGTAGTTCCCTGGATAGTGAATGATGTAGTTCCCTGGATAGCGAGTGATGTAGTTCCCTGGATAGCGAGTGATGTAGTTCCCTGGATAGTGAATGATGTAGTTCCCTGGATAGCGAGTGATGTAGTTCCCTGGATAGTGAGTGATGTAGTTCCCTGGATAGTGAATGATGTAGTTCCCTGGATAGTAAGTGATGTACTTCCCTGGATAGTAAGTGATGTAGTTCCCTGGATAGTGAATGATGTAGTTCCCTGGATAGTGAATGATGTAGTTCCCTGGATAGTAAGTGATGTACTTCCCTGGATAGTAAGTGATGTAGTTCCCTGGATAGTGAATGATGTAGTTCCCTGGATAGTGAATGATGTAGTTCCCTGGATAGTGAATGATGTAGTTCCCTGGATAGTGAATGATGTAGTTCCCTGGATAGTAAGTGATGTACTTCCCTGGATAGTAAGTGATGTAGTTCCCTGGATAGCGAGTGATATAGTTCCCTGGATAGTGAATGATGTAGTTCCCTGGATAGTGAGTGATGTAGTTCCCTGGATAGTGAGTGATGTAGTTCCCTGGATAGTGAATGATGTAGTTCCCTGGATAGTGAGTGATGTAGTTCCCTGGATAGTGAATGATGTAGTTCCCTGGATAGTGAGTGATGTAGTTCCCTGGATAGTGAGTGATGTAGTTCCCTGGATAGTGAATGATGTAGTTCCCTGGATAGTGAGTGATGTAGTTCCCTGGATAGTAAGTGATGTAGTTCCCTGGATAGCGAGTGATGTAGTTCCCTGGATAGTGAATGATGTAGTTCCCTGGATAGTGAGTGATGTAGTTCCCTGGATAGTGAGTGATGTAGTTCCACCTTGTATATAAGATGAGTTATCTTACAAGTTAAGGGACTTAATGTATGGTAGAGTGTAAGTTGTGACAGCTGCTGCTAGGTGATGACACGACCGTGCAGTCTGCTGCACAAGGTACTGTGATCTGCTGCACTATCTAATGCAGCAGACTGTAAATGAGTGGCATAGGCTGAAAACTGACATTAAGTGCAGTAAGGGCCAAGTTTCTTATAGCTACTTGTAGGCATAGCACAACAATGGTCAGACTGGAAGGAAAAAGTGTGGAGGAAATGAATGTATTAAGATTTATGAAAGTGGATGTGTCGGTATATAAACCTGCGAGGGACAAGTTGGATCACGGAATAGATGATGGAAAGAAAGCTGCAAATGCGGTTGGAAACCTTGGAAAGATACATTTCTCAATACATACACAGAGAAGGAATATACGGGAGAAAAATGATCGATGATTGTGTAGTTACTAGTTGTCAAAGGTACTTGTTGATAGGCACTTGGCCTGTTTTGTTTGTGTGTTAGTTAATAATTTTCAAAGATACTTGTCGATAGAAACTTGATGTAAGGGTGGGTTTTACTTTGGGTGTAGCACACTTACCTATATGGTTGCAGGGCTCGATTCACAACTCCTGGCCCCCTGTGTGTGTGTGTGTGTGTGTGTGTGTGTGTACTCACCTAATTGTACTCACCTAATTGTGGTTGCAGTGGTCGAGACT
>NW_026508918.1:0-14918 GCF_026875155.1 Cherax quadricarinatus
TCCTCACTTTTTTTTTAAAAATTGGACTACTTTGCCTCTTCCATACCTCGGGGGTTTCCCCAGTTAAAAATGATGTGCTGAAGATCTTTGTTAATGGAAACACACAATATCTCTGCCTCCCTCTTTAAAGACCCACGGAGAGATGTTGTCTGGTCCCACCGCCTTTGAGGTGTCAAGTTCGCATAGCAGCTTCTTCACCTCCTCCTTGGTTATATGTACCTCATCCAGCACTTGCTGGTGTACCCCCCTGTTCTGATTTCCTGGAGTCCTACTGGTTTCCACTGTAAATACTTCTTTAAATCTCGTGTTGAGCTCCTGACATACCTCTCGGTCGTTTCTTGTGAATTCCCCATCACCCTTCCTCAATCTGATTACCTGGTCCTTGACTGTTGTTTTCCTCTTGATGTGGCTGTACAACAGCTTCGGGTCAGTCTTGCTTTCGATGCTATGTCATTTTCATATTGTAGCTGAGCCTCCCTTCTTATCTGTGCATATTCATTTCTGGCTCTTCGGCTAATCTCTTTATTTTCCTGAGTTCTCTGTCTTCTGTACCTTTTCCATTCTCTAGTACACCTAGTTTTTGCCTCCTTACGCCATTGGGTGAACCAAGGACTCGTTCTGTTCTTCCCATTATTTCTGTTTCCCTTGGGAACAAAGCTCTCCTCCGCCTCCTTGCATTTTGTTGCCACATAGTCCATAAACACGCTAGATAACAGGGATATCTTGCTACTCCTACTTACACTTTGGTCACACTTCACAGACACGCACATGCATATATATATATACATACATCTAGGTTTTTCTCCTTTTTCTAAATAGCTCTTGTTCTTTTTTATTTCTTCTATTGTCCATGGGGAAGTGGAAAAGAATCTTTCCTCCGTAAGCCATGCGTGTCGTATGAGGCGACTAAATGCCGGGAGCAATGGCTAGTAACCCCTTCTCCTGTATACATTTACTAAAAAAGAGAAGAAGAAAAACTTATAAAAACTGGGGTGCTTAAATGTGCGTGGATGTAGTGCGGATGACAAGAAACAGATGATGCTGATGTTATGAATGAAAAGAAGTTGGATGTCCTGGCTCTAAGCGAAACAAAGCTGAAGGGGGTAGGAGAGTTTCAGTGGGGGGAAATAAATGGGATTAAATCTGGAGTATCTGAGAGAGTTAGAGCAAAGGAAGGGGTAGCAGTAATGTTAAATGATCAGTTATGGAAGGAGAAAAGAGAATATGAATGTGTAAATTCAAGAATTATGTGGATTAAAGTAAAGGTTGGATGCGAGAAGTGGGTCATAATAAGCGTGTATGCACCTGGAGAAGAGAGGAATGCAGAGGAGAGAGAGAGATTTTGGGAGATGTTAAGTGAATGTATAGGAGCCTTTGAACCAAGTGAGAGAGTAATTGTAGTAGGGGACCTGAATGCTAAAGTAGGAGAAACTTTTAGAGAGGGTGTGGTAGGTAAGTTTGGGGTGCCAGGTGTAAATGATAATGGGAGCCCTTTGATTGAACTTTGTATAGAAAGGGGTTTAGTTATAGGTAATACATATTTTAGGAAAAAGAGGATAAATAAGTATACACGATATGATGTAGGGCGAAATGACAGTAGTTTGTTGGATTATGTATTGGTAGATAAAAGACTGTTGAGTAGACTTCAGGATGTACATGTTTATAGAGGGGCCACAGATATATCAGATCACTTTCTAGTTGTAGCTACACTGAGAGTAAAAGGTAGATGGGATACAAGGAGAATAGAAGCATCAGGGAAGAGAGAGGTGAAGGTTTATAAACTAAAAGAGGAGGCAGTTAGGGTAAGATATAAACAGCTATTGGAGGATAGATGGGCTAATGAGAGCATAGGCAATGGGGTCGAAGAGGTATGGGGTAGGTTTAAAAATGTAGTGTTAGAGTGTTCAGCAGAAGTTTGTGGTTACAGGAAAGTGGGTGCAGGAGGGAAGAGGAGCGATTGGTGGAATGATGATGTAAAGAGAGTAGTAAGGGAGAAAAAGTTAGCATATGAGAAGTTTTTACAAAGTAGAAGTGATGCAAGGAGGGAAGAGTATATGGAGAAAAAGAGAGAGGTTAAGAGAGTGGTGAAGCAATGTAAAAAAGAGAGCAAATGAGAGAGTGGGTGAGATGTTATCAACAAATTTTGTTGAAAATAAGAAAAAGTTTTGGAGTGAGATTAACAAGTTAAGAAAGCCTAGAGAACAAATGGATTTGTCAGTTAAAAATAGGAGAGGAGAGTTATTAAATGGAGAGTTAGAGGTATTGGGAAGATGGAGGGAATATTTTGAGGAATTGTTAAATGTTGATGAAGATAGGGAAGCTGTGATTTCGTGTATAAGGGCAAGAGGAATAACATCTTGTAGGAGTGAGGAAGAGCCAGTTGTGAGTGTGGGGGAAGTTCGTGAGGCAGTAGGTAAAATGAAGGGGGTAAGGCAGCCGGATTGATGGGTTAAAGATAGAAATGTTAAAAGCAGGTGGGGATATAGTTTTGGAGTGGTTGGTGCATTATTTAATAAATGTATGGAAGAGGTAAGGTACCTAGGGATTGGCAGAGAGCATGCATAGTTCCTTTGTATAAAGGCAAAGGGGATAAAAGAGAGTGCAAAAATTATAGGGGGATAAGTCTGTTGAGTGTACCTGGTAAAGTGTATGGTAGAGTTATAATTGAAAGAATTAAGAGTAAGACGGAGAATAGGATAGCAGATGAACAAGGAGGCTTTAGGAAAGGTAGGGGTGTGTGGACCAGGTGTTTACAGTGAAACATATAAGTGAACAGTATTTAGATAAGGCTAAAGAGGTCTTTGTGGCATTATGGATTTGAAAAGGCGTATGACAGGGTGGGATAGGGGGGCAATGTGGCAGATGTTGCAAGTGTATGGTGTAGGAGGTAGGTTACTGAAAGCAGTGAAGAGTTTTTACGAGGACAGTGAGGCTCAAGTTAGAGTATGTAGGAAAGAGGGAAATTTTTTCCCAGTAAAAGTAGGCCTTAGACAAGGATGTGTGATGTCACCGTGGTTGTTTAATATATTTATAGATGGGGTTGTAAGAGAAGTAAATGCGAGGGTCTGGCAAGAGGCGTGGAGTTAAAAGATAAAGAATCACACACAAAGTGGGAGTTGTCACAGCTGCTCTTTGCTGATGACACTGTGCTCTTGGGTGATTCTGAGAGAAGCTGCAGAGATTGGTGGATGAATTTGGTAGGGTGTGCAAAAGAAGAAAATTAAAGGTGAATACAGGAAAGAGTAAGGTTATGAGGATAACAAAAAGATTAGGTGATGAAAGATTGAATATCAGATTGGAGGGAGAGAGTATGGAGGAGGTGAACGTATTCAGATATTTGGGAGTGGACGTGTCAGCGGATGGGTCTATGAAAGATGAGGTGAATCATAGAATTGATGAGGGAAAAAGAGTGAGTGGTGCACTTAGGATCTGTGGAGACAAAGAACTTTGTCCTTGGAGGCAAAGAGGGGAATGTATGAGAGTATAGTTTTTACCAACGCTCTTATATGGTGTGAAGCGTGGTGATGAATGTTGCAGCGAGGAGAAGGCTGGAGGCAGTGGAGATGTCATGTCTGAGGGCAATGTGTGGTGTGAATATATGCGAGAATCGTAGTTTGGAAGTTAGGAGGAGGTTGCGGGTTACCAAAAACTGTTGTCCAGAGGGCTGAGGAAGGGTTGTTGAGGTGTGGTTCGGACATGTAGAGAGAATGGACGCGAAAAGCGAAACAGAAGACTTCAAGAGTGTATCAGTCTGTAGTGGAAGGAAGGCGGTGTAGGGGTTCGGCCTAGGAAGGGTTGGAGGGAGGGGTAAAGGACGGTTTTGTGTGCGAGGGGCTTGGACTTCCAGCAGGCATTGCCGTGAGCGTGTTTGATAGGGTGAATGGAGACAAATTGGGTTTTTAATAACTTGACGTGCTGTTGGAGTGTGAGCAAAGTAACATTTATGAAGGTATTCAGGGGAAACCGGCAGGCCGGACTTCGAGTCTGGAGATGGGATAGTACAGTGCCTGCCCTCTGGAGGATGGGTGTTAATGTTGCATAAGTTAAAAACTGTAGTGTAAGCCCCTTCTGGCAAGACAGTGAATGGAGTGAATGATGGTTGAAATGTTTTTCTTTTTCGGGCCACCCTGCCTTGGTGGGAATCGGCCAGTGTGATAATAAAAAAAAAAAAATAGTCCATCATTTCTGTAACTGGTTTTCCTGGTCAGTTCCCCTCTCCCACTGAATGTCTTGAAGGAAGGTCCTCATGCTGAGTAGTTCCGTTTTGTAGATTGGTTTTTCCCACCCTATTCTGCTACTCTCTCCACTTGAAGCTCAACTATGTAGTCAAAGCACAGAACCCACTGACACTAGCTCCCAGGGCCTTCTACATGTTATCCTCGATGTCCGAACTACTCAAGGGGAATACAAGGTCCAGCCTTGCTGGTTCTCCTCTCCTCTCTCTCTGGTAGTGTCTCTAAATGTTGTGATGCCATGAAGTTTGCCAGTAAACCACATCCAGCATCTTGGCTCTCTCCATGTTTTGGGACCCCCATGGGGCTCCAGGTTTTCCCAGTCAATCTCTTGTGATTGAAATCACCCATAACTAGTAACTTTGCTCCCCCCAATTGTTGCTCTCCTCGCCACCTCGGCTAGTGTATCGACCATTGCTCTGTTTGCTCTCATCGTATTCTTCTCTTGCCTTCTGCAGTTCTGTGGTGTGTTGGGTACATTACTGCAATTATACCTTATGGTCCCTCAGATGGATTGTTCCTACTTAAGTAGTCCCTTCGCCCGTGCCATCCATTCCATTCATTTTCTCAAAACCCCACTGCGTTTTTAATGAGCATGTGCAACTCCTCCTCCCCCTCTCCTCCCTCTGTCTTTCCTGAGGATTTGATATCCGGGATGGAAAGATGGAACTCTGTTATTACTCTGGTGTTGTGTTCTGTGGAGTGCTATTAATGTCTTGGGGTTGTCTCCTTGATTCTTTCGTGCCACTCCTCATCCTTATTTGTTATTCCACTGATTTGTATACCACACCTTCAACTTCTTTTCTAAGACTGTGGTGGGTGGTGTATTGGAGTTGGGGATAGTGGGAGATTCTGATAAGGAAATATTGGGTGAGTTGCTGTGGGTGGTGGAGTTTGTAATGCAGGTGGGTGGGGGCATGGATGTGGCATGGGTGTTTTGGTTTTAGAGTGTTTGGTTGCACGGGTTGACCTGGTTGGGAGGCTTCTATAGAAATTTGGGGAGGCTGTATTTGATCTTCTTACTGTGTCTGGGGATTTCCTGTCTGTCTTCTCCATTCCCTCTCTTTCCTCCTTTCGCCTTTGTACCATCTCTCTCAGTTTCTGCCTTTCTTCTTGTGTTCTGTCGCATGAGACACACCTTCCTGGTATGCGGCATGTCCCTTAAATGTGCTTTTCTCCTGCAGGATCCTGGTCGAGTCGCTTCTGCCTTGAAGGTCACCCCTCTTTCACTGGCCGGGTTCTTTTTTTACGGGAACCCCTATCTCCGAAAATTTCCAGCTGGGTTCTGTCGTCTTCTCCTTTGCTTTCATGATGCTTTCAAATTGCTTTTTTTCACCTTGTTTTTCTTGCTTCGTATGTTTCCCCTTCAAACTTCCTGGAGCCCATACACAAGACTGCACCTACACCCTTTCATTCTCCCACTGCCATATCCTGTGTATCACACCTCATTTCACACATTTGGTTTCCTCCATTGCAGCTTTCCTTTCTTCTTGCACTAGCTACTGTACTTGGCTCAGTTGCCTGTATTTTCCTTCTCGGCTTTCCCTGGGCACTGCTGTGGTCTGTTAGGGCCTCCACATATTGCTTTAGCTCTATCATTTACTACAGTCTCCACTGATAGAGCTTTACATGCAGTTTTGCTCTTTCTTTCCCTACAGTCCCCTTCTTTGAGGGACTGAGTAGCCAGCACTCTGTTGTCAATCCGCAAAATGTTCATTTAGTTCTTTAGGCTATTTCAGATTTTTCTGTTCTCTTCTAAACTCTGTATCCTAGCTCTGCTGCTTTGACTTGCACCTCCCACTTCTGGTTTCCATATCTATCCTCTTTCCATTCTCATGCTAAGTTCTTCATAGATTTCTTTTCCGATCATGTTCCTTTTTATGAGCCTGCTGCCCAATCTTCCTTTGCAGCTTCTCCTCTGTCCTTGGTTTTTTCTTGTTGCTCTCTGGCAACATTTTGGTTTTATCCTGATTGCTCAGAGGGGAAACCTATTGTAATTCTGTGTGTTAGGTTAGTAGTGTGTATGATCTGAGTGTGCAGGGGGGGGGGGGGGGGAAGAGTAGAGGTTGTGAACTGTGGGCTATGTGGGATAGGAGTGGGGAAGGAAAAGGGATTTAGGGGGGAATATGGGAGTAGAAGGGAGGAGAAGCAAGTGGGTGAGTGGGAGACTAGAGAGAGGGAAGGAGGGTAAGTGGTGGAGGGAGAGGGTGAAAGAGGGAGTGGAGGGATCAAGGGAAGGAGTGAGATGTCGGTGGGTGAGGGGGGTGAGTGTATGTGTGAGTCTGGATATGCGTGCGTTGTGTGTGTGTGTGGTGTGTGTGTGTGTGTGTGAGTGTGTGTGTGTGTGTGTTGGTGTGTGTTGTGTGTGTGTGTGTGTGTGTGTGTGTGCTTGTGTGTTTGTGTGTGTGAGGTAGGTGACCTGTGTGGTGTAAGTGGTGGTGGGGAGGGGGAGGGAGGGTGAAAGAGGGAGGGGGGAGGATCAGGGGAAGGAGTGAGATGGTCAGGTGGGGAGGGAAGGGGAGTGTAGTGTGAGTCTGGATATGTGTCTGTGTGTGTGTGTGTATGTGTGTGTGTTGTGTGTGTGTGTTTGTGTGTGTGTGCGTGTGTGGGTGGTGGTGTGTGTGTGTGTGTGTGTGTGTGTATGTTGTTGTGTGTGTATGTGTGTGTGTGTTGTGTGTGTGTGTGTGTGTGTGTGTGTGTATGTGTGTGTGATGTGTGTGTGTTGTTGTGAGTGTGTGTGTGTGATGTGTAATTATGTGTGGAATTAAGTGTGGGTTTTATTATGTGTCTGAAAGTAGGTGACTTGTGCTTGGAGTTGTAATGTGATTCTCAGTGGTGCTTGTGACAAACCTCTTGCGGACCTGACCCCACCCTCTGGGGGACTTGGCCTGCACCCTTCTTACGATGTTGCCTATACTTGACCTGCCACTAGCTTATAGTAATTACTCGCTTGTTCAATGGATTAACCAATTGCTATTCTTATTGAATTTCTTGAGTGCCCTATTCTTCATCGTGCTATGAGAGACCATTCGCAATCAGCTTGGCGGTGTTAATTGGAAACCTGGAAAACCACTCCCAAACAAAACATCATAGGTGGATACTTATTTGCAGTGCAGCTTGTAGCAGCCTGTAGATTGTTCCAGCTCGATGTGACGTTGGCGTAGATCCACCTCAATTCCTTCCTCGTTAATAGTGGTTTACCTATCATTGTTTTCTCTCACTGGACATCACGAAATTGTTTCACCTTTCATTATCCCCCCCCCCCCCCCCCCCCCCCCCCCCCTCCCCCCCTTGGGTGACATGTGACAATGTCGCCTTACCACCCACACTAGCCTGCCACTCTGCGACACCACGTTTTTACTTTCTAGATCACTACAAAAATTGTGGCTCTCCCCACACTTAGTGGCTAGGCAGATTTAAAAATCACTTCAGGATTGTTCGTTACCCTGACACCATAGCAACCCTTGCAGAACACTGGGTAGCCCTCAAAAACACTTATTATTCCCGGAGCACGGAAGGCCGTTAGTGACTCGCTTGCCTGTGCGTGTGTGTGTGTGTGTGTGTGTGTGCGTGTGTGTGTGTGTGGGTGTGTGTGTGTGTGTTTGTGTGTGTGAGTGTTGTGTGCTGTGATTATGTGTGGTGTGTGTGTGTGTGTGTGTGTGTGTGTGTGTGGTGTGTGTGTGGGTGCCGTGTGTCGTGCGAATAGGTAAAACTTGTGGACTTTGGTGAAATAGCAAGGCTCTCTTGCCGTATAGAGCAAGCGAAAAGCTGTGTATGCAATATTTTCGCAAAAAATTCTATTCTGAATCTACGATATCAAAGGTATTTTCATTGTGCTTCTTTATAATTAAATTCTCCGCTAAAACTTATGAAAAATATATTAGTTAGAAAGGCTGAATTAAAATGCGTTTGAATACTAAGGTTAGGAAGTTTTCTGATTTTTTATTGGTACAAAAAATTATTAATTTTTACACTACAATAAATGAAAAAATATATCTTCAAACGTTAAAGATTCAGTTTTCAGGGATAGATATGTGAGCATGTATGTCCCTTTATATAAGGGAACGGGAGGACAAGAGAGATTGTAAAAATTATAGAAGAGATAAGTTTACCGAGTATTACAGGAAAAGTGTACGGTAGGCGTTATTACTGAAAGAAGTAGAGGTAAGACAGAATGTAGGATTGCGGATGAGCAAGGAGGTTTTAGAGTGGCGTAGGGGATGTGTAGATCAATGTGTTTAACATTGGAAGCATATATGTGAACAGTATTTAGATAAGGTGGGGATAGTTTTTATTGCATATATGGTTTAAATAAAGGCATATGATAGAGGAGGCAATGTGGATAGGGAAGCAATGTGGCAGAGTGTTGCAATATATGGATAAGTGGTAAGTTACTAATGCTGTAAAAAGTTTTTATGAGGATAGTGAGGCTCAGGTTAGGGTGTGTAGAAGAGAGGGATGACTACTTCCCGGTAAAAAGTAGGTCTTAGACAGGGATGTGTAATGTCACATGGTTTGTTTAATATATTTATAGATGGGTTGTATAAGAGTAATGCTAGGGTGTTCAAGGAGGGTTGTTGGAATAAATTATGGGGAAATCAAATACAGAATGGAGAATCGACACAGTTACTTTTTGCTGATGATACTGTGCTTATGGGAATTCTAAAGAAAAATTGCAAAGGTTAGTGGATGAGTTTGCGGAATGTGGGTAAAGGTAGACAAGTTGAAAAGTGACATAGAAAGAGTAAGGTGATGAGGGAGTCAAATGATTTAGTAAAGAAAAATTGGATATCAAATTGGGGAGGAGGGAGTATGGAAGACGTGAAGTTTCAGATTACTTGGGAGTTGACTGATGTGGCGGATGGGTATATTTATGAAGGATGAGGTTAATCATAGAATTGATTGAGCGAGAAAAAAGGTGGAGTGGTGCGTCTGAGGATATGTGGAGTCAAAAATTCGTTATTATGGAGCAAGAAGGGGAATGTATGAAAGTATAGTAGTACAACACTCTTATAAGGGTTGTGATGTTGGGTGGTAAATGCAAGCAGTGAGGAGACGGTTGGAGGCAGTGGAGATTGTCCTGTTTAAGGGCAATGTGTGGTGTAAATATTATGCAGAAATTCGGTGTGTGAAATTAGGAAAGGTGTGAGTTAATAAAAGTATTAGTCAGAGGGCAGAAGAGGGGTTGTCGAGGGTGGTTTGGTTCATTTAGAGGAATGGATCATGTCGAATGACATGGAAAGCATTATAAATCTATAGGTGGAAGGAAGGCGGGGTAGAGGTCGTCCTCGAAAAGAGTTGGAAGAGGAGAGGGGGTAATAAAGGCAGGTTTTGTGCGGCAAGGGGCTTGGACTTCCAGCAAGCGTGCGTGAGCGTGTTAGATAGGAGATGAATGGAGACGGCAATGGTACTTGGGAACCTGACGATCTGTTGGAGTGTGAGCAGGGTAATATTTAGTGAAGGGATACAGGGAAACCGGTTATTTTCATATATTCGGACTTGAGTCCTGAAATGAGGAAGTACAATGCCTGCACTTTAAAGGAGGGGTTTAGGATATTGGCAGTTTGGAGGGATATGTTGTGTATCTTTATACGTATATGCTTCTAAACTGTTGTATTCTGAGCACCTCGCAAAAACAGTGATAATGTGCGAGTGTGGTGAAAGTGTTGAATGATGATGAAAGTATTTTCTTTTTGGGGATTTTTTTCTTTTTTTGGGGTCACCTTGCCTCGGTGGGAGTCGGCCGACTTGTTGAATATATATATATATATATATATATATATATATATATATATATATATATATGCAATAAGATCACAGTAAACAGGTGATTTCAAAATATGCAAAACAACCACTCTGAAAGAATAGAGAAATTCCAAGCGCTTTCGTGACTACTCACATTATCAAGGAACTCAGTTCCTTGATAATGTGAGTAGTCACGAAAGCGCTTGGAATTTCTCTATTCTTTCAGAGTGGTTTTTTTGCATAATATTATATATATATATAATATATATATATATATATATATATAAATATATATAATATTTTATATATATATATATATTATATATAATATATATATAATATATATATATATATTATATAATATATTTATATAATATAAAAATCCCAAACATATATATGTACATATACATATATATATATATATTATATAATATATATATATAATATATATATATATATATATATATATATATATATATATATATATATATATATATATATATATATATATATTTTTATATGAAGAAAACTAAAAGTGCATATAGGAAAGAGTGACGTGATGAGGTAACGAAAGGTTGGATTTGAGAAATTGAGTAAGCGAGTTTGGAGGAGGTGAATGTATTCAGATATTTAGGAGTGGAGGTGTCAGCAGAGTGGGGGGTGTCATACAAGATGCTGGTTAGTTGCCGCTCAGACATGGAGATGAGACTCGAAGTTCTCTAAACCAATCTTAATTTCCCTGTCAGTTGTTATTTTAAAATAAGATAATTCTTTTTGGGCCCCTCCGCAGTTCTGGATATTTTCCAAAACAGAGGTCTGGAAAGGGCCGATGGATAAAAGCGTCACTATGTGAGCCTTAATAAGTGTCCTATACTGGGTTCGGCTTCTGGTGACCGGTCTTTCTCTGTATATACTCGCTGCATTCTGCGTAGTGCTTTGCTATATAAAATCGCTTGTGAGGTCAGAACATACAAGAGGAGACATGACTAAACGAAATCGTAATGAACACGATTGCAAACAAACCATACCACAGGGGGGGTTTGAACCCGCGGTCAGAGAGTCTCAAAACTCCAGACCGTCGCGTTAGCCACTGGACCAGCTAGCTTCAATAAAATTCGTCCATCTAGGTATATATCTACACAGGGTTCAAACCCCACCCGTAGTATGGTTTGTTTGCAATCGTGTCATTACGATTTCGTGCGTCATTTTGACGGCTTTGAGGGACTTGAGCTAGGGGTTCGTCACGGCCATGCTAGCTGAGATTCGTCTGGGAAAAACTTGCATTTTTGGACACAGTGGTGCCTATGCTAACCTTCCTATGGGTAGAAATATACCTAGTTTGGATGAATCTTATTGTGGCTAGCTGGTCTAGTGGCTAACGCGACGGTCTGGAGTTTTGAGACTCTCTGACCGCGCGTTCAAACGCCACCTGTGGCATGGTTTGTTTGCAATCGTGACATTACGATTTCGTGAGTCATGTCCCCTCTTGTATGTTCTGACCTCACAAGCGATTTTATATAGCAAAGCACTACGCAGAATGCAGCGGGTATATACAGAGAAAGACCGCAGTCACCAGAAGTCGAACCCAGTATAGGGGCACTGATAAGGCTCACGTAGTGACGCTTTTATCCACTCAGCATTTCCAGACCTCTGTTTTGGAAAATATCCAGAACTGCATATGGTTTATACAAGAGGGGATCTATATAGCTTGAAACCATGATTGAGGCTCACGGATATACCCAGGCAGGAAAAAAAAACATGACTTGTAAACCAGACTGGCTAGCTTTTGAAGCATTTGTTGGATGAGTGGATAACAGCTTTACTTTCGGAGCCTTGTCAGTCTCATAATATATATATATATATATATATTATATATATATATATATATATATATATATATATATATATTATATATATATATATATATATATATATATATATAATATATATATATATATATAAAGAGAGATGAGAGAGAGAGATCAGTGTTTGTGTAAATTTCGCCTGCTCTTGCGAATTTCTTGCATTGTTAAACTCTCTAGTAAGGCTGATGCATGCAGGGGATGAGACGAAAAGATGTAAGCCTTCTCCCTGAAAGCTGGCTGCCTTGGATCAAAGTCTAGCGCAAGCTGGACTCCAAGGTATTGGTCCAGTGTGGTGAGTCTGGTACAGCACTGAGTACCTTGTTCCAAGGTTCGTAGGTTCAAGTCTCCTTCAGCCAGAGATCAGTGTCTGTGTATATTTCGCCTGCTCTCGCGAATTTCTTGCATTGTTAAACTCTCTAGTAAGGCTGATGCATGCAGGGGATGAGATGAAAATCTGTAAGCCTTCTCTCTGAAAGCTGGCTGCCTTGGATCAAAGTCTAGCTCAAGCTGAACTCCAAGGTATTGGTCCAGTGCGGTGAGTTTGGTACAGCACTGCGTACCTTGTTCCAAGGTTCGTAGGTTCGAGTCTCCTTCAGCCAGAGATCAGTGTTTGTGTATATTTCGCCTGCTTTTGCGAATTCCTTGCATATATATATATAATATATATATATAAAATATATATATATATATATATATATAATATATATATATAAATATATATATATAATATAATATATATATATATATAATATTATATATATTGTTACAAAAAACGCGATTCTAAAAGCTTAGAGATCTCCAGTGAATACTAGAAAGGACTGCCCTTCTAGCATCCAGCCTGTTACTGGGTTTTCGTAACAAGTAGTCAGTATCCTTGTCTATCGTAAGGGTTCTTAAATGGAGATATCGTAGGTTGAAAGTAGACACACTTGTAGGATGGTAAATATATTGTCAGACTGAGATGAGGGATGGAGCCCCAGCTGCCTTGCCTGTCTACGCCTGGATCGTCTGCCGCCGAGTGAGGCCGGGACAGAGGAATGGGCCTCCTCGTGTGCATCCGTGACGTCACACAAAGCCACAGGCCTACGAGGGTCTCGTGTCTAAAGACATGGATCTGTATTCATGCCCCAAAACCCAAAACCCGGTTTCTAAAGGAAGAAAAAAATTATAACAAAGAAGTTTTTTAAAACAAAAGGCAATTGGGTGCCCCCTAAAAATCTAGACTGTTAATTCTCAAAAATACGGGGGAACGTAACACAAAAAATTCTGCCCAAACTGATAAAGCTAATAAAAAACACAAAGTGAAAATTTTCATTCATCTGGGGACATCAATTTATCCAGACTATGTACTTTTAAAAAACCAAATTCGGCGAGGGTTGGGTTAACATATGCAAAATTGGTTATCACTCTGGGGGGGATCGAAATTCCTCTCCCAAATGGCAAACCACAGGGCCTTGACTGAGAGAGATCTGAAGGAATATCTACAAAAATATTTGGGCGGGTTTCCCCTTTTAACTTGCGGGTACGAAAGGATAACGACTTTCAGGTTGAGTATCTGCCCTGAGTATCTGAGGTAAAGAGTACGGGATCAGGAGGATTGTCAAATCTTCACTTTAGTCGGGGGTAGAATATCCAAACATCGCATACTAATTTCATAGATTAAATGCGATTCTTTGTATTTCCCAGACAAATTTCTCTAACCTTAACTTATTTTCCAGTGATATGTTCAACTACTCGATAAGGCCCGACAAATTTTTGATCAAGCTTTGGCATTGCAGACGTTTTGTTAAAGTTAATCGTATAACCTCGAACCTATTTTGATTTTAGTGGCTTTGCTCGAGTGTTTGGACCTTGAAAAATTCGCGTTGATTTTTGAATGGTTTCACGGTTCTTCTAAAAAACTTTGACTAAGCTGGTACGAGTTGCTACGAAATCATCGGGGTTGAAATTTTGGTTTCGGAGTAGAATATACAACTCATAGGGAAACGCTTTTTAAACCCATAAATGCAAAAAAGGGAAAGGGCAAACCCCAAAGAAGGTCACCAGGGAAAGTAATCTGGTCGAAACAAGAAAAGCAGCAGAAAAAGTCTTGCTTGGAAGTAAAGGTGAGTGAAGTCTACCTCGGACTCGAGAAGAACCAGCTCTTTACTTTTGGGGGTTACAGTGTTGGTTTAAAGAGGGGGAATGTCGTAAAAGCTTCCTTTTTAAAAAAGCTAGACCTAATGATATTAACTTGCGCACCAAGGGCCCTGAACACTGAACGGGCCATTTGGACGAAGCTTGTACTAATGGGCCAATCTTTATTTGAAGATAGCAAACAGGAAGGTGAGTTGTCATCGGAGAAAACATTTTCTACTTCTCCCCCAAATTTCCCCTACGTCAGGGATGTGAAGCCACTCATCAGCAGGATTGTCATTCTGAGACTGCTTAAGGGTTAAAAGGGAAATTGTGAACGGGGTGGTGTATCATTTAAAATTACCGTCACCAAATTGGGGGGTTTGATGGGGCGCTCTAATTTCCCCCCAATTTGGGGAATGGCCCGGTTCGTTTAAAATTTAAACCCCGACGTCCCGTTTCCCCCCTGGCTCTGCGGTTGGAACGGCCATGGGAAAAATTAGAGTACCGCATATTGTAGAGCGCATTGCCTCGTGTGTCATGTCCTGAATTCTATGATGAGTACGTAGGGAAAATGTGACTGGTACCATCATCAGTACGACGCTTCTTAGGGTGACTGTCATAACAATTACTAGCGATATGGCCCGGAAACCACAATTGTAGCAAATTTTTTGACTGGGTTTCTGTACGTACTATGGGTTTACGGGAAAGATGGCTCTTAACACTTTCTTTGGTGATGAGCGCGAGTGATTGCGGTTGGGAGGTTTTGGAGTAGCAAAACTAAGGAGGGGACGGGAGGACAAGGGTTTGGCTAGACCTACGATAAGGGAAGGTCCCTCGGGGCAAAATTTCGTACAGGGTTAGAGCTTTAAACCGGGCCCTATTAGCATCTAGCGGGGCTTGAATTGTACAATACTTAGATGTCGGTGGCATTAGTTTTTTAAAAACTCCAAATGCAGCT
>NW_026508920.1:0-42083 GCF_026875155.1 Cherax quadricarinatus
TCTTTTCAGTTAGGTAATTTTTCACCATTGGGGCAAAATGCATTGGTGTAACCAGTCATAGAAAAAGGTCCGTAGTGGACCCCTGCCGTACTGTTTGCCCTCCACAGCACACACAAATTAGCCTTGAGATATTCTTTTGCCTGAACCCTCTGGGAGTTTTCAGAGTGATACACTAATAAAGGCTTCACTTTGCAATCAACCTACAGCATTGGAACACAAGAGAAGAGTAAGCCTGTCTTTCATAGGCTATGTCCTGGGATGCCCTTTTTTCCTCCTGAGTAATGTAGGTCCTGCTTGCATTACTCCAAAAACAGGCCTGTTTTCAGCGCAATTAAACAACGTTGCAGGTTCATCTTCAGTTTCTTGTACTTACTTTTCCCTTTGAATTCCATGCACATATTTTTCAGCTGCTTTGTGGTCCGAAACTGGCGCCTCACCATGCCTTATCACACTATGTAGCCACTAACGCTTCATAAATTTCTCAAATCAACCTTGCTGGCCCTTAATTTCCACTCCATCATCACTAGTTTGGCAGGCGTTTTTTTTAATTAAATCCTCAGCAACATCCTAGCCTTTTTCATTTATGATCGCTTGAGAGACGCTATCTCCTGCTATCTTTTTTCATTATCCACAACCATAAGAGTCTCTCCAACATCTTTTATCACTTGCGATCTCTGTTTCGAAAAACACAGTTGAATCCTTTGCAAGAAACAGCTTCCTTGATTGCCTTTTCTTGGACACAATAGTAGCGATGGTTGATTCGGTTTACTATACAACCTGCCAGCTCGGAGACCACCAACTCCACTTTCATACTTAGCAATATCTCTTTCTTCATCTCTATAGTAATTTCTCACCCTTATTCCTGTAGGTTGGCACTAGAAGCTTCTTGGGCCACATGGTCACTTATTTTGCAGATAAAATCACCAAAAAACACTGTACAGTCCTCCTCAACATTCACGCTTTCACTTTCACGGCATCACACATTCGTAGAATTCCCAACAGCCAAAATTCCCAGCCGCCAAATAATATTTAAGTTATCGCCCGCCACCTGCGAGTCCCAACTAACTACCCTCCCTCCGACCCCCGCCCTGTCAGCCCCCCCTCCCACCACTCAGTGAGGTGAGTGATTGTTTTGTTCATTATTTGCTAGTTAACTACAGTAATAAATAATGTTAACCCATTCATGACTGCATATTGAATGGCATTTCTGAACAGGCATTAGACGTGATATCATGTGTTTACTCTGAACCACCGCAAAGAATTAAACAATTTGCTACAGCTAATAATACCACTAGTAATAATAATAATAATAATAATAAGTAATAATAATAAAAATATATATAACTAAGAAGGAATTGTACAAAAATACGAGGAGTTGTTGACACATCGTCAGTGTACTTTGTTTAAGCTGGAGTGAACATTAGGTCTCCCTCTCTTCCAAACATTTCACAATAATTCAGCGGTGGGCAGTGGTATTTTTAATAACAGAATTAACAATAATAATAGCACATTGTTACAAGTAATAACATGTATTATTATTAACATGTATGTATTTACTAACATAGGTAGTAGGTTGGTAGACAGCAACCAGCCAGGAAGTACTACCGTCCTGCCAGATGACTGTGAAACAAAAACATTAACAGTTTTGCATGATGGTAGGATGCTGGTTTTTCTTTTTCTTCTCATAAACACCTAGATAACAGGGATATCTCTACACCTACTTACACTTTGGTCACACTCACAGACACGCAACATGCATATATATATATACAAACATCTAGTTTTTTTTCCTCCTTATTCTAAAATAGCTCTGTCTATTTTATATCTTCTATTGTCCATGGGAAGTGGAAAAGAATCATTCCTCCGTAAGCCATTCCGTGTTCGTATGAGGCGACTAAAATGCCGGAAGCAATGGGGCAGTAACCCTTCTCCTGTATACATATACCTAAAAAAGAAGAGAAGAAGAAAAACTTTTATAAAACTGGGGTTTTTAAATGTGCGTGGATGTAGTGCGGATGACCAGAAACCGATATTGCTGCTGTTATGAAGAAAAAGAAGTTGATGTCCTGGCACAAAGCGAAACAAAGCGTGAAGGGGTAGGAAGTTTCAGTGGGGAAATAAATGGGATTAACTCTGAGTATCTGAGAGAGTTAGAGCAAGGAAGGGGTAGTCAGTAATGTTAAATGATCAGTTATGGAAGGAGAACAGAGAATATGAATGTGAAAATTTCGAGAATTATGTGGATTAAAGTAAAGTTGGATGCGAGAAGTGGGTCATAATAATCGTGTAATGCACCTGGAGAAGAGAGGACACAGAGGAAGAGAAGATTTTGGAGATGTAAAGTGAATGTATAGGAGCCTTTGAACCAATGAGAGAGTAATATGTAGGACCTCATTCTAAAGTATTGTAGAGAAACTTTTTAGAGAGGGTGTGGTAAGTTTGTTGGGGGGGGTGCCAGTTGTAAATGTTAATGGAGCCCTTGATTGAACTTTGTATAGACAGGGGTTTAGTTAATAGGTAATACATATTTTAAGAAAAAGAGGATAAATAATATACCCGATATTGAAGAAGGGCTAAATGGACAGTAGTTTGTGGTTATGTAATTGGTAATAAAACTTTTGAGTAGACTCAGATGTACATGTATTATAGAGGGACCACAGATATATCAATCACTTTCTAGTTGTAGCTACACAGAAGTAAAAGGTAGATGGGATACAAGGAGAATAAATCATCAGGGAAGAGAGAAGTGTGAAGTTTATAAAACTAAAAGAGAGAGGCAGTTAGGGTAAGATATAAACGCTAAAGGAGGATAGATGGGCTAATGAGAGCATAGGGCAATGGGTCGAAGAAGGAATGGGGTAATAAAATGTAGTGTTAGAGTGATCAGCAGAAGTTTGTGTTACAGAAATAGGGTGCAGGAGGGAAGAGGAGCGATTGTGAATGATGATGTAAAGAGAGTATAAGGAGAAATAGTTAGCATAATGAGAAAGTTTTTTACAAAGTAAAGTGATTGCAAGGAGGGAAGAGTATATGGAGAAAAAGAGAGAATTAAGAGAGTGGTGAAGCAATGTAAAAAGAAGAGAAAAAACAAATGATAGATGGGTGAGATGTTATCAACAAATTATTGTTGAAAATAAGAAAAAGTTTTTTGGAGTAGATTAACCAAGTTAAGGAAGCCTAGAGAACAAATGGATTTGTCAGTTAAAAATAGGAGAGGAGAGGTATAATGGAGAGTTACGAGGTATTGGAAATGGAGGGAATATTTTGAGGGAATGTTAAAATGTTGAAGAAGATAGGAAGCTGAGATTTTCGTGTATAGGGCTAGTAGGAAATAACATCTTGTAGGAGTGAGGAAGAGCCAGTTGTGATGTGGGGGAAGTTCGTGAGCCAGTAGGTAAAATGAAAGGGGTAATGCAAGCGGGATTGATGGGATAAAGATAGAAAATGTTAAAAGCAGGTGGGAATATAGTTTTGGAGTGGTTGGGTGCAATTATTTAATAAATGTAGTGGAAAGGTAAGGTACCTAGGGATTGGCAGAGAGCATGCATAGTTCCCTTTGTATATAGGCAAAGGGATAAAAGAGAGTGCAAAAATTATAGGGGGATAAGTCTGTTGAGTGTACCTGGTAAAGTTTATGTAAAAGAGTTATAATTGAAAGAAATAAGAGTTAAGACGGAGAATAGGATTAGCAGATAACAAGGAGGCTTTAGGAAAGGTAGGGGTGTGTGAAAGGTGTTTACTGTGAAACATATAAGTGAACAGTAATTAATGCTAAGCTTAAAGAGGTCTTTTTAGTGGCATTTATTGGATTTGAAAAGCTATGACAGGGTGGATAGGGGGCAATGTGGCAGATGTTGCAAGTGTATGGTGTAGGAGGTAGGTTACTGAAAGCATGAAAGATTTTTTACGAGGATAGTGAGGCTCAAGTTAGAGTAATGTAGAAAAGAGGGAAATTTTTCCCAGTAAAAGTAGGCCATAGACAAGATGTGTGAAGGTCACCGTGGTTGTTTAAAGAAATTTAAGATGGGTTGTAAGAGAAGTAAATGCGAGGGTCTTGCAAAGGCTGGAGGATTAAAAGATAAAAATCACACCACAGGGTGGGAGTTGTCACAATCTGCTCTATGCTGATGACACTGTGCTCTTTGGGCGATCTGACTAGAAGCTGCAGAGAATGGTGGATGAATTTGGGGGTAGGGTGTCAAAAGAAGAAAATTAAAGTGAAAACAGGAAAGAGTAAGGTTATGAGGATAACAAAAAGATTAGGTGATGAAAGATTGAATATCAGATTGGAGGGAGAGAGTATGGAGGAGTGAACGTATCAGATATTTGGGATGGACGTTCAGCGGATGGGTCTATTAAAGATAGTGAATCATAGAATTGATGAAAAAAGAGTGAGTGTGCACTTAGGAGTCTGTGGGAGACAGAGACCTTTGTCCCTTGGGCAAAGAGGGGAATGTATGAGAGTATAGTTTAAACCAACGCTCTTATATGGTGTGAACATGGTGATGAATGTTGCCTGCGAGGAGAAGGGTGAGCAGTGGAGATGTCATTCTGAGGGCAATGTTGGTAGAATATAATGCAGAGAATTCGTATTGGAAGTTAGAGGAGTGTGCGGGATTACCAAAACTGTTGTCCAAGGGCTGAGAAGGTTTTTGAGGTGGTTCGGACATGTAGAGAGAATGGAGCGAAACAGAATAACTTCAAGAGTTATCAGCCTGTATGGAAGGAAGGCGGGGTAGGGACCGCCAGGAGGTTGGAGGAGGGGGTAAAGGAGTTTTTGTGTGCGAGGGCTTGACTTCCAGCAGGGCATGCTGAGCGTGTTGATAGGAGAGAATGAGACAAATGTTTTTTAATTACTTGACGTGCTTGTTTGAGTGTGAGCAAAGTAACATTTATGAAGGGATTCAGGGAAACCGGCAGGCCGGACTTGAGTCCTGGAGATGGGAAGTACAGTGCCTGCACTCTGAAGGAGGGGTGTTAATGTTGCAGTTTAAAAACTGTAGTGTAAAGCACCCTTCTGGCAAGACAGTGATGGAGTGAATGATGGTGAAAGTTTTTCTTTTTCGGGCCACCCTGCCTTGGTGGGAATCGGCCAGTGTGATAATAAAAAAAAGAAAAAAAAAAAAAATTATTATTAACATGTATGTTATTAAATACCATTGCCTCAACCACTGCCTCTACCACTCCAGTCACACTCAATCTACAAGCACCAAACACAATGAATTATTGTGAAATGTTTGGAAGAGCAGGGAGACTAATGTTCACTCCAGCATAAACAAAGTCACACTGACGATGTGTCAACCACTCCCTCGTATTTTTGTACAATTTCCTTCTTCAATTATATTGTATTTATTATTATTATTATTATTATTATTACTATTGTTATTATTAGCAAAAGCAGAAATGTTCGATTCTTTGCTGTGTTCAAGAGTAAACACATGATGTCACCGTCTAATACCTTTCCTAATAGCCATTCCAATATGCAGTCATGAATGGGTTTACATTATTTATGCTGTAGTTTAATAGCAAATAATGAACAAACAAAACACTCACCACACTGAGTGGTGGGAGGGCTGGCTGCCAGTTGCGGGGGTCGGAGGGAGGGTAGTAGGGACTCGCAGTGGTGGAGGCATTGGTGGAGTCTGTGGTATTTAATAACATACATGTTATTAAATAACATACATAACATCCATGGGGAAGTGGAACAGAATTCTTCCTCCGTAAGCCATGCGTGTCGTAAGAGGCGACTAAAATGCCGGGAGCAAGGGGCTAGTAACCCCTTCTCCTGTATATATTACTAAATTTCAAAGGAGAAACTTTTGTTTTTACTTTTGGGCCACCCCACCTCGGTGGGATACGGCTGGTACGTTGAAAGAAGAAGAACATTATTAAAGCATAACATGTATATATTTAGTACAATTTACAACGTTTTCATGTATTTTATGATTATTCATGGTTCAACAAGTTAAGGAAGCAGTATTGTAATATATTTCCCTAAAATATATTGGGGCACCAAACATTCATGGTTTTTTAACATTCGCGAGGCTCTTGATCCCCTAACCCTCGCGAATGTTGAGGGAGACCTGTAATAATACGAAATGTTCCGATTGTATGCTTGGATGTTACCGCGGAGGCTGGCTGGTAAACAATGCCACCGGCGGAACATGTGAGGCTGGCTCAGGCCGTACATTTGACGCGTCTCGGACGAATAGCATTGAGCGGGTTTTTTAGCGGTATGCGAGGCAAAATCTTAGTGAAAAAATGTATCGGAATGCGGATTTAACGTTACGTGATGCCAACGGTATGCGGGGGTCCACTGTATCTCCTCCTTACTTTGATCGTCATTGTCAAAATCATCAATATCGCATCAAGACCTCTATGGTCTTCAAAATCCTAACGCAGAAAGTACTTTACTTAAAAATATTAATTTTGGAAATTAAAGAAAAAGCCCAGCTTTTTTTCTGATATACATTTTTTCTTTAAAACTACAATTATTTAATCCTTTCATACTAAAATAACTTAATACTCCCTAGAAGATGGAAACCAACCTGGCTCACGCCGATCTGAACTCAAATTATGTAAAAATTTAAAGGTCGAATAGACCTTCTTTTGTAACTGCTACACCACAAAGAAAATTTTAATTCAACATCGAGGTCGCAAACCCTTTGGTCGATAAGAACTCTCAAAAAAAATTACGCTGTTATCCCTAAAGTAATTTATTCTCTAATCCTAAAAAGGGATCACATAAATATCTCTGATTAAAACAAAAAACAGTTATATAACTTATATTCTAGTCGCCCCAACTAAATACTCCACTAATAATAAACTTTACTACTCCAAATCACTCTTAACTAACTCTGTGTACAAACTTCTCACTTAAAAGTTAAATTCAATTCATGAGATAAAGACAGCTTACTTCTCGTCCGACCATTCATTTCAGCCTTCAATTGAAAGACTAATGATTATGCTACCTTCGCACGGTCATAATACCGCGGCCTTTTAGTTCCCAATGGGCAGGCCAGACTCTATATAACTCATACAGACATGTTTTTGATAAACAGGCGAAAATAAATACAGTGGACCCCCGCATAACGATGGCATCGCATAGCGATTTTTCCGCATAACGATTACTTTTATCGCAAAATTTTTGCCCCGCATACCGATTAAAAACCCGCATACCGATTTTCGTCCGGACGCGTCCAATGTGCCCTCACATGTGCCGGCCATCCCATTGTTTACCAGCCAGCCTCCGCGGTAACATCCAAGCATACACTCGGAATATTTCGTATTATTACAGTGTTTTCGGTGGTGTTTCTGGAAAATAAGTGACCATGGGCCCCAAGAAAGCTTCTAGTGCCAACCCTGTGGTAAAAAGGGTGAGAATTAGTATGGAAATTAAGAAAGATTTTGAAGGGTTTGGGGCTAACCTGAGAAGCCTATGCCAGTTGTGGAATCCATTGTGCCTACTTCAAAGATTAAGGAAATGTGTGCAGAGTGGTTTGAACTGCAAACCTTTATAGATGAAAATCACCCTGACACAGCTGTTGCAAGCTGTGCTTGTGACTATTTCAATGACAATGTTATGGCCCATTTTAGGAAAGTCTTGAAGAAACGGGAGGTACAGAGCTCTATGGACAGATTTGTTGTGCGACAGAGGTCCAGTGACTCTGAAGCTGGTCCTAGTGGCATTAAAAGAAGAAGGGAAGTAACCCCAGAAAAGGACTTGCTACTCAAGTCCTAATGGAAGGGGGTTCCCCTTCTAAACAGTAAGAAGATAATGCTCTCCCCCTCCTCCCATCCCATCAATCATCACCAGATCTTCAATAAAAGTAAGTGTCATGTAATTGTGCATGCCTTTTTTCAGTTTGTGTGTATTAAAATTAACATTTCATGTGGTAAAAAAAATTTTTTTTTCATACTTTTGGGCGTCTTGCACGGATTAATTTTATTTCCATTATTTCTTATGGGGAAAATTAATTCGCATAACGATTATTTCGCATAACGATGAGCCCTCTTGCACGGATTAAAATCGTTAACCGGGGGTCCACTGTACTTTTGCCGAATTCCTCTACTCTCGTCCCTCTCCTTAATAAATTTCATTTAATTTTCCAAAATTCATTATAGACAAACAACAGTATACTAATACATTCACTTTAAATTTCTAAACTAAATTTACAAAAACTTTTTTTTACTTACTTAAAAAATCAATAAATATTCCCCACAGAATACCTCAGGTATAACCCTCTGAAAAACATAGCTGCCCCTAAGCCTAGTCAAGCAATCCTTTCATATACATGTATTTTTATAACTAAAATCATTAAATAAAGAGCTTACCCCCTTTATTCCTAACCTTGCCTCTCTTCAGTGCAAAGAAAAAAATTCAATTTTTTTCAAAAAAAAAAAAAAAAAAAAAAAAAAAAACAGATATATTAAAGGGGCCCAATTAACATTTCCTAAAAAGACAAGATTTTTTTTTCTACAAAAACTGAACCCTCAGCTTAGCTATACCCATTTAGGGGAAAAAATTTACCCATAACTATCTAAAAAAAATACCCCAATACACAAGGGTACTTAATTTTAACCCCTATACTTTTAAACCTTTTTTCACTTTACATATTTAATTTTTCCTTCACATACTATTATCATCCCCTAAAAAATCTCCTTTTTCCTTTAATTACCTACTAAAACCCAAAATATTTTTTTAAAATCTAATCCTAGCAATAAAACGGGAAGCAAAAAAAAAAATAATCGGCCCCGTGATAACCTTTACAAGGTAATGTAATGAAATTTTTTAGTTTTACTTTAAATTTTTTTACTTTTTAAAAAAATTCCAACCCCAAAAAAAAAAACCCTGCACTTAACATGAAAACTACTCCTTTTAAACCTTTACGAATTTACTTATTAACCCTTTTTGTCTATATAAATTTATATTTTAAATATATATTTATATTTTAAAATATATATATAAATAAATATATATTTATTATATAAATATATATAAAAAATTTTAAAAGAAATTTAAATTTACCAAATTTAAAATTTTTATTCCTTTAATTTGTTAATCCACTAGTATAGATTTAATACTTCGTGTATTATTTGGAAGCTATTATTTATATCAAGCTCATCTTTATAAACCCGAAGCACATACATAATACATTTTTTTTTTCAACAAGTTGGCCATCTCCCCCCAAAGGCAGGGTACCCAAAAAGAAAGAAAATCCCCAAAAAGTTTTTTGGTACTTTCATCATCATTAAACCCTTTTCACCTCACTCCCCCCATAACCCACTATTTTTCAGGGGGTTTTCAAAAACCCAACAGTTTAGAAGCTTTATACTTATAAAGTACACAAAAATACCCCTCCAAACTGTAATATCCGAAACCCCCCCTTTAGAGTGCACCCCAAATTGTACTTCCCTTTCAGGTCAAGTCCGGCAATTAAAAATACAGGGGCCCCTCTTTTTTTGTATTTATTTTCCTGGGAGTTGCTACTTTTTAAACGAAATCTAGGGTTTGGGAAATAAATTTTTCCCCCCCATAAGAAATAATGTAAAATAAAATTTAAAATTCCATTCCTGACACCCAAAAAATTTTTAAAAAACAAAAATTTTTTTTTACATAAAATTTTTAGATGTATTACATTAAAAACCCAAAAACAATGAGGGAAAGATGAATGAAACTTAACCGCATAACACTTACCTTTATTAAAGATTCTTTTAGTGCATGGGAGAAATGGAGAAAGAGGATTGGGGCTGTTTACAGTTTTGGGGGGGGGGGAAACCCCTTCCCATCAACCCCCAGGGTTAAACCAAATTTATTTTCTGGGTTTTCTTGTTTCCCCGTTTTTTAATGCCCCTAGGACCACCTTGGGGGGGTCACTGGAACCTGCCTTTGCAAAATTTAAATGTGGAGGGTTCTGTTTCTGGCAAAATTTTTTTAAACATTTCCCCAAAATGGCCCAAGACTTTTTCACTTACAGGGTTTTCCCAACCCTGGCTTGCAAAACCCCTTTTCGGGGGATGTTCCCATAAAGCTTTTCCCTCTTAACCCCACATAGCAAAAAAATCCCCTTTTAATTTTTGAAAAAGCACCTTCTTCCCTCCTCTTTTCCCCCTCCCTTTTCAGCAAGGTTTTTGGCTGTGATATGTTTCTGTTTCCTGTGAAGGGTCTTGCCTCCCTCATGGGGAGCTCCCTTGTTGTGGTCTTTTCCCCCAACTCTTCCAAAATCCTCCAAAAAATCACATTCAACCCCACGGAACTCCCCATTTCCACAAAATTTATTTAACAATCAAATTAATTTTGTTTTTCTACCTTCTTTTCCCTAGGTTTTGGGACTAGGGGGCTTTCTTTGGAGCCTGGTAGCTTATTTAAATAATTGCAAGCACTAAAACCCGTGGAATATTAAAGAAATATTTTTGTAGGAGGGACGGGAGGGGAAACCTTTTGGGTCATTTTTAAACAAGGGCCCGATGGGTGGGTAGGGAGGGGCCCCCCACTCAATTTCCCTGCGTACGGGGTCCGGAAAAACACTATTCGCGAGGGCAACCCAATGATTTGCGAGCCCATGTTTATACAAAAATCCCATGATTTCCGAAAACTATGATTCCCCAAACTACCCCAAAAAAGGAGGGACCACTGTAACCATTTCCCTGAATCCCTTTTGCTTTAAAAATTAACCCCGCTCACACTCCAACAGAAACGTCAGGTTTCCCCAAAAAACCAAATTTTGGCCATTCACTTCTATCGAACATGCTCATGCACACCTCTGGAAAATCCCAAAAACCCCCCCCGCCCACAAAAAACCCCCCTTAAACCCCTTTCCCCTTTTCCAAAACCTTTTTAAGGACCCACCCCTAAACCCCCCTTCCTTCTCCATGGATTTCAAATTTGATCCCTTTCTCCAAATGACCAAACCACCTCAACAAAACCCCCCTTTTAGCCCTCTGAATAATTTCTTTTAAAAAATCCCTACCCCTCCTAATTTTTTCCCCACTCCCAATTTTCCCGATAATAAATTTTTCACCACCATTTTCCCTTAGACGGGGCATCTCGTGGCCTCCAAACCAAACCCCCCGGGTGCCCGCATTTTCCACCCCAACTTCACACCCCAAATAAGAGTGTTGGGACTATTTTACTTTATACCCTTTCCCCTTTTTTGCCTCCATAGATATACCTAACCCCCTTATCAGTTAGTTTACTGCTATAACAAACAAAAAAAAAGATATAAAACTCCCCAGTGTATCAATTTTGAAAACTTTATTTATATAAGACCCCATCTTTTACAGGGACCCCCGGTTTAAAGAAATTTTTTACTCGGGAAATATTTATTGGGCCCGTATAACCCAAATTGTTTTCCCCTAAGGAATATTGTTAAGTAGAATTTGTCCCTTTCAGGGCCCCCCAAAACCCTACCCGTACAAACGCATTTACATAAAAAATACACTTACATTAAATTTTCGCATTTTGGGTTTGAACGTTTTTGGGGGGGGCCACGTTTTAAACCGAAGCCATACAAATACCTTTTTATACATATAAACCTAACCCCCTTTTCAATAACAAAAAGGCACAATACCCTGAAAGGAACGATACCAAAAACCCGCACATAAGGGAAAATAAGAAAATAAGAAAGGAAAAAACACTGCAGGGGGCCTGTTGGCCCAAAACAAGGGAGGTTCCCTTTTCAATTCTCCCCCTAACAAAACCTTTGCCCCAAAAAAATTTTTTAATGCCCCCCAAGAAATAAAACTTCTGATGGAAAAGTCCCCCACTCAAATTCCCAAACCCCCCCCACCAAGTACTTTTCCCCCCCTAAATTTTGAAACTACCCAAAAGTCCCAAACCTCAAAAACCCAAAATAGGGGAGGGGCGTTCCATAATTCTAAATACCCTTTTAAAACCCAAAACTTTCCTATGGGCCTTTCTAAATTCTAAACTTACTAATTTAAAAAACCATTACTGCGGGTTTCACTTCCCTTTTGGGAGATTTTCCTCAAACCTTAAAAAATCCCCCTTTTTAAAAACCTATCTTTCCCCTTATACACTTTGAAACAGGGCCCCCTCATTTTTGTCTAAAAAGTAATGTAAATTAAAAAGGGCTTTTAATCCCTTTTTTCAAAGGAAGATTTCTAATGCTTTTGTATTTTTTTAGTCTCCTACGCTGAATGTTTTTTTACGACGACTTTCGGTCCCATTTGGGCCATTGACAAAAATCACCCTTGACTTTTTCAAAAGGCCACCTTTTTCATTAGTTCACTGCTATAACATACTATCAATAGATATAATACTCTCAGTGTATCTATCAGAAAATTACTATAAAGAAGTAGTAGCTTTATTTTATCTTCCTCCATTACCATCTATTAGGAATATCTTCCTGGAAATGGACGGAATCAAGAAGGAGACGATTAACCCTTTGACTGTCGCAGGCCCCTTTCTGAAACTGTCATTCTATGTCGCAAAATATATGAAAAAAAATGATTTTTTCTTATGAAAATGTTAGGATTATTTTTCTGAGTGTTTTAAGCCTAAAAAAAAAAAATTTTGCCATCAGTACGTGTACTTACTGAGATATAGAGCCGCAAAGTTTTCAAATTCAAATTCAAAGTTTATTCTCTATAAGGATTACAATGCAGAGTTTACAGAATTTGGTTATTGTGTGGTTTACATGTAGTAAAATAATAATTACAGAGTGTACCACTAGAATGCCTAGCATGGCTAGGTATTTCAGGCAGACTTGGAATAATTCTTAACTTTAAAATATTACAAATTATGAGGTAAGTTGGTATTATGGCTAAGTGACTAAATACTAGTTTGTGAGTTTAGCAATGTGAATGCTTTTGTTTTGGCACAATACATAGTTTCAGTATTGGAGTATCACAGGCCAACTTATGACTAGTTAGGATTCATTATTTTAAGATTGAGATTAATATTTCTGTTTTTGGTCAAATGGGTGAGTGAGTGTAAGTGTGAACCACCAGGTGGTATTCGTGCATTTGTGGTCACAGAGGTGCCTGTGCTAACCTTCCTATGGTGTAGAAATATACCTAGTTGGATGAATCTTATTGTGGCTAGCTGGTCTAGTGGCTAACGCGACGGGCTGGAGTTTTGAGACTCTATGACCGCGGGTTCAATCCCGGCCGGGGGTATGGTTTATTTGCAATCGTGTCATTACGATTTCTTAAGTCATGTTGACGGCAGTGAAGAGACTTGAGCTAGAGTTCGTCACGGCCACGCTAGCTGGAGATTCGTCTGTAAAAACTTGCATTTGTGGTCACAGAGGTGCCTGTGCTAACCTTCCTATGGTGTAGAAATATACCTAGTTGGATGAATCTTATTGTGGCTAGCTGGTCTAGTGGCTAACGCGACGGGCTGGAGTTTTGAGACTCTATGACCGTGGGTTCAATCCCGGCCGGGGGTATGGTTTATTTGCAATCGTGTCATTACGATTTCTTAAGTCATGTTGACGGCAGTGAAGGGACTTGAGCTAGAGTTCGTCACGGCCACGCTAGCTGGAGATTCGTCTGTAAAAACTTGCATTTGTGGTCACAGAGGTGCCTGTGCTAACCTTCCTATGGTGTAGAAATATACCTAGTTGGATGAATCTTATTGTGGCTAGCTGGTCTAGTGGCTAACGCGACGGGCTGGAGTTTTGAGACTCTATGACCGCGGGTTCAATCCCGGCCGGGGTATGGTGTATTCGTGTAATTAGTTGACGGGGTGTATCAGGGAGATAAGATGTTTTCTAATGGTAGTTTTGAAGGTGATGAATGTGTTGCGTTCTAGAGTTCTCAGGTAGGGGTTTCCAAATTTTTTAGGGCCTTTAACAACATTGAATTTTTGTAAAGGTTTAGTCGGACAGGGGGAAGTCACAGATTTTTTGTTCGGTGTTATCCCGTGGGTTCTGTCCAACACAAAAAGTTTTTTTGGTCAAGGTTAAATTGAATTTTTTAAGGGGGCCCTGTAATGTAGTTTGCACATAGTAAGGGGGGATGTAGAACGGATAAGTTTAGTTATGAAAGGGGGGGTGGGTTTTTCCCAGGGAGGGATTTAGTGATTATTCTCTGCACTTTTTTTTTGGGGTTATTATTGGCTTTGGGTGTGTTGCGCAGGATCCCCAAGCCAAATGCATGGTGAGGTAGGTAAAAAGTAGGGGTATAGATTGGGCAAAAAGTGAGGTGCGTAGGGCAACAGTGGCAACTCCCCGCCCACCGGTTTTCTTTTATTTACCAAATTCAAAAGTTCTGTTTTTTTCCCAAATTTTTCTTTTCCCAAATAACTTATGGGGCCCTGTGAACGAATTAAGGTGCATTTTTCAAATATACACTCTTGTTTCAACACAATAACTGAACAAACTTTATCACAATAGTTTGGGGATAAATTTTTTTACACAAACAAACAATACAAAACAATGTTTATTACTTTGTTCCTAATAAATACATTGTAAGTCACTGAACATTTTCCTGAACTGCTGCAGCTTGGGAACTCTTTGAAACAGGGGTAATCAGAGGGGCACTTCCACTCCCACACATAAAACAGGTCTCGGGTGTTTGGGGGGGCGTTTTGTGGTAGCTACATACTAACACCTCTTCTGAGCATTTTCTTGGCAGTAGAGGAGCAGTTGTATGGGGTATGATACCAGGCCTGAACAGAGGGGCGTGTGTTGAATTTCGGGGCCTTTCATTGCAGGTGTTGCCCCTTTGGGACTTTGCAATTTTTTTGTCGTTTTACTGACAAACAAAATTCCCAATTTTGGTTTTTTTGTTGGTCCTCAACTTTAATGTTATAAGCATTTAGCAGGGAGATAAACAAGATGGAAAAACAGTTTTTATGTCGTGGAACGCCTTCCAACTAAAAAAAAAAATTAAATGGAAAAAAAAATAAATAAAGAAATAACTTAGGAAAAATGAGAAAAGATTTTTTGAAATTTTTACTTAAAATTTTAAATATAAAAAAAAAAATTTTGGCCTTCTTCTTTGATTTGGGGCAGAGTAGTAGGGCCCGGATATTCCCTATGTTTTTTATGTAGGTTTCCGGGGCAGAGGGAATCCGATTTCTGGAATTCCTACCACTTGGAGGGAGCAAAAGTAAATAGGTAAGGGCCGGAAGTAGAATAATGTTAATAAGTTTTATTAACACACGTTTTGCCCTTTATCTGGCTCATCCTGAAGACCCCCCGGGAACAAGCGGGTAAATAAGAAAAATTTAAACGGGTTACCCAATCATGAAAAAATAACTTTTTAAAATTGAAAAAATGATAAATGCAAATCATTACGGAAACCCAGCAAAACAAAATAAAAAACAAACATAACTCCGGGTAATCACCCTACCTGTTTAGAAAGATGGAGGGAAGTGACTCCCCAAAATTTCCCCCCACACCGGGAAGGTCAATATTCCCAGATAAAACTAACAAATCGACACCAGGAACAGTTTGCCCCACCCCGCCAAGAGGAGGGGGGGCACGCGCTAACAATGTTTCCTGCCCCCGAAAAAACCTTTAACCCCATTTAACACCTATTTTTTCCCCAAAATACCCCCCCCAAAACTTAGGGACGGAGTCAAAGCAACGAACAGAGGGAAAAGAACTAGTAAAACCTCGGCTCGCCAATTGAGAATTTTTTTTTTCCGACCAGAAAAATAAAACACTTTAAACTTATAGGGCTGAAAGCCAGACCCCACTCAAAGTCTGCTAGACCCTTTAAAAAAGTTTTCCAAGTACATCAGGCTTGACTGTTAAAGCAAAAAGGGGTTTACCGTATAGGTAGTATTTAAATCTCTTATCCCCATACTAAAGCATAACATTCTTTCCCCCACTGGAAAATCTTTCTTCTCTGGCGAACTTCAGGGGCGAAAGATACGGGGAAAGGTGTCTCCTCATAATTTGAAAATACAGCCCCAGTCCAGAATGGGAGGCATCTTTCAAGCAAAATATTTATTAATATCTGGCAATTTTAGGACGGGGGGGTTTAAAAATCCCCAAAAATTTCTTCAATTTTTGGGATGGTTTCCTCAAACAACAAATTTTCCTGACACCCTTTTTTAAAAATATTTGTAAGAACGAATTTAACTACTTAGATTGGTACAAATTTCTATAGAAGTTTACGACCAAAGGGAAACTTCTACTTAATAATTTTTTGGTAGCAGGAACGATTTTCTAAAACCGCTTTGGTCTTTATTTGGAAGTGGTAAAAATTGTTATCAGAGAAATAAACCCCAAGGGTTTTGTACCTTAGAAGCCAAGAAAGCACTTTTGTGTTTAACTGAAAGGCCATGATTTTTTATCTTTTAAAAACAACGCTAGTTATTTAGATGGTCTTCCCAGACTTTTTGTCATGATATAAAATTTTACAAAATACACGATACATTTTTTAACAAAAGAACTTTTCTCATAAGCCTAAATACGGGCACACGTGGAACCCAACCCAAAAAGGGCATTGTGCGATATGCATTAGCCCTCTAGGGTAGGGAAAGCATGTATGTTTTTAGAGTCTGGGTAATGCACTTGAGGTAGCTTGGAGATTCTAATTCCAGAAAATTTGCAGTCATGGGAATTTTACAAGTCATACATTACGGCAGGGTTCTGCATCCCATTTAGTTAAAATTTTAAAATAACAAAAATCGTGCCATGGGTAAAAATTATCGGTTTCTTAACCAAACAACTGGTACAGAAAGCTGATTTCAAAGGGTTCATTATTTAATTTAAAATTTTTTTGCCCAACCTCATTATCAAAAGTTTCCGTAATGAAGGGGAACGGGGTAGATTTTCCCCCCCTTTACTGGTTCATGATCCGACAATTAAATCTTGTGTACAATAGTGGGGGTAAGTCCGGTACCGTAATACTCAAAAATTGTTTAAACTAAGGGAAACTTATTTGAACTTTTTTTTTATTCGAAAAAGGCCCGTTGTTAATGTTGAATTTGATTCTTTGGTGGGGGATCATCTTAAAGATGTCCAGTAGTTTCCTTCATTCTGTAAAAGACTCGTCATCTAAATACAAACTCACATTCACGAATCACCACTTTACCCAAGCCGAAAAAAGAAGTATTTTCGTCAAGGAAATTTTACGCAAAGATTAACTTCTTTTCGAGGGTACCGTTTCAAAATATTGACGTGAACTTTTCTTTCTCTACCCTTGACATCCAAGATATAATCCCTTTTGCAGACCTTCACTACTTTAACGGTCCCCGCCAGTAATTAGCAATTTGTTGGATTTGTCAGTAGGAAACTAAAACTTCATCCCCAACATTAAACGTACGTTTGAGCTTTTAGGGTCAAAATAGGTCTTGTACTTTTTCCAAGACACTCTAGGTTTTACCGACCAAATCGCGGTTTCTTCCAAAATTTCCCTTAATCTAAAAAAACGATAGCTGTTTTGAACCCCAGGTTTGTATCTTTAGACCAAAATTCATTCAAAATAGATAGTGGTCCACGAGCTTTTCTCCCATAAAGCAATTCAAAAGGGGAATAACCAAAGGGGAAACACTTGGAATCCGCCATTTCGAAAGACACTGGGAAAAATCATGCCAGTTTCCCCCTTTGGTTTAAGAATACTATTTTTTTTGTATTACTTTAGGTGGCAGTTGTCGCTCCACTCTTTCCCTTTCACATCGGGGGTAAGTGTATGAAAAGAGGTTTTTAAAACCCACAAGTTTTTATAAACGGTTCCATTAATTCTGAATGAATTTTGCCCCTTTATCCGACAGAATTTTTAAAGAAGTATACCTACACGTGAAAAAAAAGAAAAAAAGGGTTCTGCGACTTCTATGGCAATGGATTTAAGGGTCCGCCTCTGGAAGCTGACCGATCAATCAAGTTTAAAAAATATTTTTGACCTCCTGATGACGAGGTGGGATAGGACAACATACTACTGCAACCCTTGCAAAAGGACTGAAAAATTGGCATCTTTACATAGAACCTCCCAGTTCTACCCTTTCGTGGAAGTTGACATACTGACGATCGCAGTCTTATAGACAAGGACATGCTAGGGCCGAAATAAGGCCTTGATTTTATTATGGTCCTTCCTATGGAAAAAAGGGCCAAAACTGGCAAGTCATGAGAAATCTTTAAAAAGTTTCACCCAAAAAAAACCTGCGGAAAAGACTAACAGGCTTTTGCCAACGCATTGGGCTTGTCCGCAGACACTAATCTTGTACAAAAGAAACGTTTTTTAACTCAAAATTTTAAAAAATTTCTTTCTCTGGGTCACCTTGCCATTTAAAGCTAACTTCCGAGATTCCTCAAAGAAGGACAGTCTTTTGAAAACCCCCTAAATCTATACGAGACAGCTCGATTGCTTTTCCTTTGGAAAAAACTAATGGGTGGATAGGTTTTAAAATTTGACTGAGCTCTGTAAGGACGTTTAATCGGTCTAGTTTTTGTATAATTGTCCACAAAAGAGTTTTCCACTGGGGTCGCGTTGTCCGGTCAAGTGACTGATTTACTAAAGGTGTTACCGAGTTCTGTAACCATCAGCTCTCTGATTTTGTTTTCCAACTGAATTCATCTGGGCTATCGGAAGAAACAGAGATATTAGTTCCAACCCTTCCTTGGAAAATCCAAATTCCCCAAAAAGTCCTTCTCAGATGGGGAAAACCCCCTTTAGTTTCCCCAAACCCAAAAAAGAAAACAGGTTTTTTCGGGGGAAATACGGCATCTACCCCTCCTGGAAAACCTTTCACCTAACAAAACATCTGACTGTTGGGAAAAAAATCGCTTTTTCCAAATAGCATTTTTAAATTAGTGGGGCTTAAAGAAGAACTAGGTTAGGGAAAAGCTTTCTTGAGATAAAAATACAGGACATCCCCTGTCTCTAAGAATGGGTTGACACATTCAAAAACCCTTGACTGTCCTTCACTAAAAGGTGGTTTATGTTTGATTCAGTGAAACATTTTCCCCATTTTTCCACCTTTTTTTCTAGGACATCGGGGCCCTTTTATGACCCCCCTCATTACAGTTAAAACTTTACTGTGAAGGCCGTGGAATTTTTAGGTCGGGGGTTTGGATCCCCCAGAGCTTTTGGCACAACAGGGTTTTATCCACCTCTTTTTGGGTAGTTATTATGAGCGCACCATATATACACACTTGTGCCAATTCTGCAGCCGTTTAAAAGTTTGTTCTTTTAATGAATATTCTAAGCAAGTTTACGAAAAAAAATTGTCTCTTTTCCCTCGGTCTCGTAAGATTTGAAATCGTGGTCAACCTCAGCACTTCAATCCCGAACAAATAATCTGAAAAGTTTGTTAAGAATTCAAGTAAATTTTTTTTGAGGAGTTATTTTAAGTGTCAAACCCGACCTGTAATATGAAAATTTTTTTGAAACCTGTAGTATAGCTTTCTTCACAGGCATAACTAGAAAAACATCAAGGTAAATGGAATAGACTTTAATGCGAACCGACAGTATAACCAAGCCTAGTACCCAAGAACTACGGGGCCGTCACAGAAGTAGCAGTCCCCTCGAAACTAGTAATTTCCGCTAGTCATCTGTTGAAAAGGGGATTTGGGCATCCCCAAAATTAGGGTTTTTGGAAGGGGATTCCGTACCCCTTTTTTATCTATTTTCCCGCTTAGAATTCTATCTCTTGGCTTTTTAAATTCCCAAACCCTTTATTTTTTCTAACCAATTTCCCTTTATTTTGAAGGGCTACCTCTCTTGCCTAACTCTGTCTTCTCTAGCCATCCTTTCCCGTTCGATTTTTTCCTCCCGGCTAGTCTTTCCTGTTCCTTTTTCCTTCCGACTAGTTTTTTCCGTTCCTTTTTTCTTTTTGAGCTAGTCTTTTCTCCTTCGGCTATCTTTCTGTTTCCTTTTCTCTTCAAACCATTTTTGAAGTAATTATTATCAAGGCTTTTTCCATAAATCCCCTTTCCTTTCCAGCTTTTAAACCCGAAATCAAAAACCATCTTGTAAAAAAAAATATTACCACCCAACTTTAAAATGACTTAATTAAAATTAACAGAACGGCTGTTACAAAAAGGGACACAGTCCCACACTTTAAACTTCCCAAAGTAGAAAATGTAAAATTTTCTCCTGGAAAATACATTGTGGGGTCAATGCCCTTCACTAAGCAAAATACACACGTTCACACGAGGGTTTTATCAAAGTTCCCCAGTCCAACAAAAAGGTAAACCTAAACCGAACCTTAGAACCAAACAAAAGGGAATAACCAACTACCCTAATGACTTTACACCCCCAACTAACTCACCCTTTTTTATCTTAAAAGTTATACCACAACCAGTTTAACCATCAGACATGTTGCTTCAAGAGTCGGATCCTGGCAAGGTCGCCATTGTCAGTGGGAAAGCCTTCCAACGAACAAAAGAAATTAAAGGAAAAATAATAAATAAAAAAATAACTTTGGAAAAATGGAAAAATGATTTTTGAGAAAATTTTTTTTTTTAAAATTTAAATATAAAAAAAAAAATTGCCTTCAGTTCTTTTAGTTGGCAGGATAGGTTTGGGGCCCTATAGTTTCCTCTATGTTATTTATGTAGGGTTTTCCTGGGGAGATGGGAATCCATTCTGGAATCTCCCACCACTTGGTTTGGAACACAATAAAAAGGTAAGGGGCCGTAGAAATAGAATAATGTTAAAAGAAATTTTTAACCACGTCTTGCTCCTTTAACTGGGGTCTATCCGGAAGACCACGCCAGGAACAGAGCGGTAATAAGAGAAAATAAAATGGGGTTTCCCAATCAGATAAATAACATTTAAGAATTAAAAGAATGAAAAACCAAAAATTACGGGAACCAGCAAACAAAAAAAAAACAAAAAGTGATACTCCTGGGAGATACCCTACCTGATTGGAAAGATGGGGGTGAAGTGACTCTCCAAAAATTCAACCCAACCAGAAGGTCAATATTACCAGGATAGAAAATAACAAAACGGACACCAGGAACTATTTTTGCCCCACCCGCCAAGGGGGGGGGGTGCACGCACGTAACTAAATGTTCCTGGTTGCCCGAACAACCTTTAAACCCCCCCCTTTCACCTACTTTTTCCCTACATTATATACCACTTTTAACTCTTGCATACCAATCTGCAAACCCAATCTGAAAGTCACATTTTCCACTAAGTGCAATTGAGGTTGATCCAAAGCGCAGGCTTTAGAATGGGTTCATTGGCTCTCTGTTGTGCCTACACTGTGTGCCATTTTTGTTTCGTGAACTATGTCAAAAATGTGACATCACTTTGTCACCCCCGAAATGCCCCTGATTCATTGGCACAAAGGCTTCACCCCCCCTCTGCGGGGCCCCGCGTTTTAACCTTGGCAATTTTGTGATTACCACGCCTGGCCACCCACGTCTGTCAATTTACTACAAGAAATCACGAGTAAGGGGCTTGTGTACCAAATTTCATAAATAACATATGCCCCTTACCAAGAATGTTCCCCCTCATTGTTCAACCACATCACCAAATACCCAATAACTTCAGTACTCTCAAAGTATTTCTGCCCGTTACACAATGATATTTAAAACTAGACCACTTTTGCAATCACACAGTACAAATAACTTTATACCAAAGCGTTTCCTCTTGCTTGGTATACATTGCTTGAATGAGAGTCTTCCTTTGAATAAAATCAAGGACTTGTCAATAACAAGCTTCCTGAAGGGATAAAAATACATGCAGCACTTTTGTTTCATGTACATAAACACATTTCTGATCTTATATAACCTGTCGGTTCTGTCAGGCCTGGTTTTGTCTGAAAAGTGTAACATACGTAACAGTATCAGGAAATGAGTGACACCTATAATGTCACTAAAACCTGGAGTTGAAATCAGGCATTCTGTTGCCGAGTATGTGGTGACAGTGTGCTTATACACATGTGGCATAAGCATTATTGTGGCAAAAAACAGGTACATCTCTGCCACAGTTGTGTCCTTCCACTGGTGTAGCCGTGATCTTGGTGAGAGAATTGTATTTGCCATGGTGTATTCATAGTATGTGTTGGTTTCCCTGACAATGATGTCCATCAGGGGTTCATCGAAGAATAACTCAAAGCATTCCAGTTCAATAGCATTGTTCCCAAGTGGACATGATGGCTTTATTCCATTTTGTGTTTCATCAAAGTCATGGGGACTGGGAACAAACTCGTCACCTTCCTGCCAATCCCAGATGCGGTCTGCTGGTGGGTTCTGGATATTGTAACGTGGTTGTGGTTGTGCAGGTTGTGGTTGTGTAGGAGTCAGCAGCGTGGGTAGTAGCATGGCCCGCTGCTGGTGCCACATGGGTCGTGCCACCATCACTCACCACCACTGCCTGCTCCCCCGCTCACATCATTCATACCCATCGTAACAATATCGTCATCTTCACTATGAGGTTGTGGTGTAGGGCCAAGGGATGTGCTCCCAGAGTTTCTCCTTCCCCTTGGAACAGCATATGAAACACTACCAGACCACATGCTACGTCGTACATACTGCCGCTTCACTGGGGAATACAGGAGGGCCCCACTTATACGGCAGGTTAGGTTCCAGGCTACCGCCGTAAAGCGGAAATCGCCGTAAAGTGGAACACCCTTTTTTTTCCACTTATAAATGCATACAAACACTAGATAACAAGTTTACACTAACATATATTAAGTTAGCAATAGAACCAGGCATCAAAAAACAATAAAAAGGTACAAACACACATGTGACTCATTACTTACCTTAAAATTTTATAGTTTTAATCTAGGGGGACAAGTATATTTATTGTAAAAATCAATGTGGCATCTATTGTAATAGCCAGGTACCTCCCCAGGCCACCCACCCACACATACTATTCTAGATTTTTTAAGCATCCAGAGCGAAAAAAATGTATATACAGTTCACCTTTTACTTACCTTAAAATTTTTGTAGTTTTATGGGGGTCGGGAGTAAGTAAATAATAAAACGAATAAAGAGAGAGAAAAATGATACATGAGGTGACGGGGCCAGAGTTATGTAAAAAACCGGGCTCCCACATCTTATATTTTGTTTTTTTTTCTTTTGTGGGGTGTTTTTATATTTTTTTTATGTTATTATCGGTTTATTTATATAATTTTGAAAAAAATATCAGGGGGTTTAAATGAAAATGTGTATATTACCGAAATTTTAACACATTTAATGGACTCTGACTATTGTTTTTACCCCCTTTTGTGGAAGTCGTCTGCTACCACACTCACATTTATGTTTTTTTTATTCTACTGTGGGTGTATTTACTTATTTTAATGTTATGCATCGTGTTTTTTATATAATTTTTAAAAAAATATCATGGGGGGATTAATGAAAATGTTATATTACCGTAATATACGAATTTAATGAGCCCGGTGACTATTGTTATTTGGCTCACTTGTGGAAGTCGTCTGCTCACATCTCCTTTTAGTTTTTTTTATTTACTTTTGGGGTGTTTATTTAGGTACAGGTATACAAAGTATAATATCGAGTAATAAAAAATATGAAATAACTTTAAAACATTTAAAATTTTTGGAGTTTCCAGACAAAAGGGAGACTTGGTTACTGAGCTCATGGAGAATGTAAACAAAGGGGGGGCAGGGGACCGATTAAAAAGTCGGGTGGGGGACCCGTTATGATTTGGGGGTCAAAATTTGAAATGTCCGTATTACGGAACCCGTAAAGGGGGGAACCCCGTAAAGCGGGGCCCTCCTGTATTCCCCCCCCACTTAAAAAAACAACAAAACGTTTTTCAATACCTTAAATACATACTTCCCAATTCCGCAACACTGGGGGGGCCCCCAAATTTTTCCCTTTTTCTCCGGTGGGGGTAACGGGCCCCCCCCCACCAATAATTTTGGGTCTCCCCCCCCCCCCCCCCCCCAAAAACCTGGGCCTTTTTTTTTTCGGTCACACTCACTTCAAAACCTGGAATTCACTGCATGATTTTTCATCGTGTTAAGTTCATTTGGGGAACAAAAGACCTCCAATCCGCTGAGGATGAAGTATTTTCTTACTTGGCATGGTAAAAAGGACACCAAATGGCGTTCCCACAATGCACCGCTGACCCCAGTTTTTTTCACAGAGTGCACCCCCACCCTGAGCCCCATTCTCTCTCATGTAGGCCTCCCAGGCCTTTCCCCCCCTTGTTTAAAAAGCACCCAAAATTTATGCGTAAAACAAAAGTTTATCGGATAACAAAAAATTAGGTGATAAAAATTAATTTCAGATTGGGGGGAGAAGTATGGAGGGGGTAAAATGATTCAGAATTTGGGAGGGGACGTGTCAGGGGAGGGGTTCTATGAAAGAGAGGTAAAACATAGAATTGATGAGGAAAAAGAGTGAGGGGTTGCCTTGGGAGTTGTGGAGACAAAGAACTTTGTCCTGGAGGCAAAGAGGGGAAGTATGAGATATAGTTTTACCAACGCTTTTATATGGGTGGAAGCATGGGGGATGATTTTGAGCGAGGAGAAGGCTGGAGGCATGGAGATGTCATGTCTGAGGGCAATGTGTGGTGTGAATAAAATGCAAGAATTGTATTTGGAAGTTAAAATTTTCCAAAACTGTTTTCCAGAGGGCTGAGGGAAGGGTTGAGGGGTTCGGACTGTAAAGAAGGAGCAAAAAAATGACTTCAAGGTGTATCAGTCTGTAGTGGAAGGAAGGCGGGGTAAAAGGGGGGGCCTAGGAAAGGTTGGAGGGAGGGGGGAAAGGAGGTTTTTGTGTGCGAGGGGCTGGGCTTCCACAGGTAGCGGGCTGTTTTTAGGAGCGAATGGAGACAAAAGGTTTTTAAACTTACGTGCTGTTGGATGTGAGCAAAGGAACATTTTTAAGGGGGTTCAGGGGAAAACCCGGGAGGCGGCTGAGGGCAGGGGATGGGAAGTAAGTGCCTGCACTCTGAAGGGGGGGTGTTAATGTTGCATTTTTTAAAAAATGTATGTAAAGCACCCTTCTGGGAAAACAGTGAGGGGTGAGTGATGGTGAAATTTTTCTTTTTCGGGCCAAACCCCCCTTGGTGGGAATCGGCCAGTGTGATAATAAATAAAAAAAAAAAAAATACTCAAACATGGCGGTAAGAGTATTTATGGGTAAAAAAAGGGGTTAATACAAAATAATAAATCCCCCTTTTTCCAGAAGGTTCTACTTATAAATTTTTTAATCGTAATGTCGTGCTCAATGTATTATTCTGTTTTAGATACATGACTCACTCACACAGTTTCTCAAAGCACCACTTTACATACGCGCTCTGCATATAATTTCACGAAATTTTTAATTTTCTAAAAAACCCCCCTCCTTTTTAATTTTTTTTTTTTTTTAAAATTTCCCAAAAAAACACATTTTTTCTCTTTTAATTCATAAGAATACCTAAATAGGTCGTTCTTTAAGATACTAAACTTTTCCCCCTAAAATTTTTTTGAAAATTACCCCTTCTCACTATATTAAATTTAATCCCACCAATCTTTAAAATCAAAAATTTTTGGCCCTTTCCCTTCTATAGTTATTTTTGCTTCTAAGCTAAGGGGGGGGCCCCCCCATTTTTTAAAATTCCCTTTAAATTTTATTTCATTAAAAAAATATTTTTAATACTTTTTTTTTCCCACTTATTTTAGGGAAACCCCCCTTTTTTATTCCTCCCATTATGATTCTCCGCTTGAATTGGTCTTGAACTTAATCTTAATATCATTCACCCCTAATTTCATCAAAAGAAAACTTACCCTCTGAAGCCTCCTTAAAAAACTTTTTGTTTTAAGCCCTCAACCCTTTAAAATCTTCGTCCTAGGGTTTTTACTCTCCTTTTTTCCTTACTTTACTCCCCAAATTTGGGCAGCTTTTCCTTTCCCTTTTTGGGTTTCCCTCAAGTTATAGGTCTTAAAGAAAAACCCCAAATTTTATTTCTAACAATCCCAAAAAATTTCACCTATATTTTTTTTTCCTACCTATCCATAGGGGCCTTTCAACAAGGCTTTTTTTCTTTGGGGCATATCCTCCCTGTTGTAGGAGCTCTTGGCAGAAATCAAACAAAATTCTCTTTGAAAATTTAGCTTACTGATTACAACAAATATCCTGGGTACTTTTTTTATACCCATGAATGAAACCTCCCCGAATAATCTATTTTTGATATATGCTCTAATCTCAACCTAGTGGCCCCCTTTTTTTCTCACAACCCAAAAATATTCTTTCCCCCCTAATGAACTAATCAATTACCTCTCCCAAAAAAACCAAAAATAAACCCTTTTCTCCTTTGGGGGGGATGCCCCCTTCCGGGTTTCATTTTCCCAAAAGAACATTATTCAAGAGATAATTTTTTAAAACTCCCTTTTTTTTCCCCTTTTAATCCACCCATCCTCCTATAACTCTTTATCTTAATTCATTACATATCCTCTATTTCAAACTCCTATACCCAAAAAAAAATGAATACCTCCTATAAAACCCCCAAAAATTTTTCGGCTCCTTTTTGATCTTCATTTAATTTTTTTTGGTCTTTTTTTCCCATCGTACTTTTAGTTTCTACATTTTAATTAGCTCAAAATAACATCCTCAAAACGTCAAATAGAATCTTTTAAAACTTACCTTTTAAATGATAAAAAGTCTTCACCCGAGACACCCCAGGGTTTGGGTAGTGACAATCAAAAAGGGTTTTAAAAAAACACAAAAAAAAAAAAATACAACCCATATCAAAATTTACTAAACCTAACTCATATGGAATGATCCTTTACAAAATCAAAGCAATAAACAAACCAAATACAGTGGACCCCCGCATAGCGACCTTAATCCGTGCAAGAGGGGCTGGTTGTTATGCGAAATGTTCGGTATGCGAATGAATTTTCCCCCATAAAAAATAATGGAAATCAAATTATCCGTGCAAGACACCCAAAAGTATGAAAAAAAATTTTTTTACCACATGAAATGTTAATTTTAATACACACAAACTGAAAAAGGCATGCACAATTACATGACACTTACTTTTATTGAAGATCTGGTGATGATTGATGGGATGGGAGGAGGGGAGAGTGTGTTAGTGTTTAGAAGGGGAATCCCCTTCCATTAAGACTTGAGGTGTCGAGTCCTTTTCTGGGGTTACTTCCCTTCTTCTTTTAATGCCACTAGGACCAGCTTCAGAGTCACGGACTCTTTTGCACAACATATCTGTCCATAGTGGCCTGTACCTCTCGTTCCTTTATGACTTCCCTAAAGTGTTTCACAACATTGTCAGTGTAATAGTCACCCAGCACGGCTTGCAATAGCTGTGTGAGGGTGATTTTCATCCATGAAGGTTTGCACTTCAAGCCACTTTGCACAGATTTCCTTAATCTTTGTAGTAGGCAACTTCTTCAATTTCTCTCTCCCCTCCTCTGAACCAGTTTCCTCAGGTCTGACCTCTTGCTGTTTGAAGTTGATCTATCAGCTCATCAGTGGTTAGTTCTTCATTGTCCTCCTCCACCAACTCTTCCACATCCTCCCCACTAACCTCCCCAAACCCCCAAAGGGCTTTCCAATGCCACAATGGATTCCTCAACTGGCATAATCCTCTCAGGGTTAGCCTCAAACCCTTCAAAATCCCTTTTGTCTACACATTCTGGCCACAGTTTCTTCCAAGCAGAGTTCAAGGTCTTCTTAGTCACTCCCTCCCAACCTTACCTATAAGGTTTACACAATTGAGGATATTAAAGTGATCTCTCCAAAAGTCTCTTAGAGTCAGTTGAGTTTCTGAGGTCACTACAAAGCACCTTTCAAACATAGCTTTTGTGTACAGTTTTTTGAAGTTTGCAATAACCTGCTGGTCCATGGGCTGCAGGAGAGGAGTGGTATTAGGAGGCAAAAACTTCACCTTAATGAATTTCATGTCCCCATAAAGTCGCTCTGCCACGTCTGTAAGATGACCAGGGGCATTGTCTAACACCAGGAGGCACTTACCTGGAGTTTACCTGGAGAGAGTTTCGGGGGTCAACGCCCCCGCGGCCCGGTCTGTGACCAGGCCTCCTGGTGGATCAGCGCCTGATCAACCAGGCTGTTGCTGCTGGCTGCACGCAAACCAACGTACGAGCCACAGCCCGGCTGATCAGGAACTGACTTTAGGTGCTTGTCCAGTGCCAGCTTGAAGACTGCCAGGGGTCTGTTGGTAATCCCCCTTATGTGTGCTGGGAGGCAGTTGAACAGTCTCGGGCCCCTGACACTTATTGTATGGTCTCTTAACGTGCTAGTGACACCCCTGCTTTTCATTGGGGGGATGGTGCATCGTCTGGCCAAGTCTTTGCTTTCGTAGTGAGTGATTTTCGTGTGCAAGTTCGGTACTAGTCCCTCTAGGATTTTCCAGTGTATATAATCATGTATCTCTCCCTCCTGCGTTCCAGGGAATACAGGTTTAGAAACCTCAAGCGCTCCCAGTAATTGAGGTGTTTTATCTCCGTTACTTAAGTTCTAATTTCTTTTCAGTTAGGTAATCTTTCACATTGGGGGCAAATGCATGGTGTAACCAGTCATAGAAAAAGTCCCTAGTGACCCATGCCTTACTGTTTGCCCTCCACAGCACACACAAATTCTCCTTGAGGACATTCTTTTGCCTGAACGTCTGGGAGTTTCAGAGTGATACACTAATAAAGGCTTCACTTTGCAATCACCAGTAGCATTGGAACACATCAACAAAGTAAGCCTGTCTTTCATAGGCTTATGTCCTGGGAGTGCCTTTTCCTCCTGAGTAATGTAGGTCCTGCTTGGCATTTTTCTTCCAAAACAGGCCTGTTTCATCACAATTAAACACTTGTTCAGGTTTCAGTCCTTCACTGTCTATGTACTTCCTTGAATTCCTGCACATATTTTTCAGCTGCTTTGTGGTCCGAACTGGCAGCCTCACCATGCCTTATCACACTATGTATCACTATGATGCCACTACGCTTCTTAAATCTCTCAAACCAACCTTTGCTGGCCTTAAATTCACTCACATCATCACTAGTTGCAGGCATTTTTTTAATTAAATCCTCATGCAACTTCCTAGCCTTTCGCTTATGATCGCTTGAGAGACGCTATCTCCTGCTAGCTGTTTTTCATTTATCCACACCCAATAAGAGTCTCTCAACACTTCCATCACTTGCGATCTCTGTTTCGAAAACACAGTTAAACCTTTGGCAAGAACAGCTTCCTTGATTGCCTTTCTGTTGCCCACAATAGTAGAGAGGTTGATTGGTTTCTTGTACAACCTGAACCAGGTCGGTGACACGCACTCCCCCTTTCATACTTATCAATGATCTCTTTCTTCATCTCTATTGGAATTCTCACCCTTATTGCTGTAGGGTTGGAACTAGAAGCTTTCTTGGGGGCCCTGGTCACTTATTTTCCAGATAAAGCACCGAAAACACTGAAATTAATACGAAATATTCTGACTGAAATGCTTGGATGTTACCGCGGAGGCTGGCTGGTAAACAATGCCACCGGCGGAACATATGAGGCTGGCTCAGGCCGCACATTGGACGCGTCTCGGACGAAGGGCGGTGAGCGGGTTTTTGGGCGGTATGCGAGGCAAAATTTTTTCGATCAAAGCGACCGGTATGCGGATTGTACGGTATGCGATGCGTACGGTATGCGGGGGTCCACTGTACAGTGGACCCTCACCTAACGATATTAATTTGTACCCGAGAAGAATATCGTTAGGCGAGTTTTTTAAACGTTAGCCAAGGCAAAATTTAGCGTTAAAATGTATTGTTAGGCGAATTTAAGGTTATGCGATGCGTTCATTAGGCGAGGGTGCACTATACTGGTGATAAATAATAAGGTAAAAAAAATTAGACATTAAAGGCAGTTTTGCTCTTTCAAAAATAACTTTACAGCATCTGAAAAAAGGTTGAAGCAACCCCAGAACACCTAATTTATTTGGCCCCTTCCGAATCTGAATATATCCTAAAATCTTCCGTTCAAGAAAAGTCACAAACGCCACCCCAACCGATACACAAACCATCAACATTAAATACCCTTTCAACTATAACAATCATAGTACTAACCACCTAATACTTTTTACTTATAGAGATTTCCTATATAATTAAATTCTAAATTTAACGCATATTTCTGCCAAAGTAAATTTTAATTCTAGGTACACCTTCCAGTACACCTACTATGTTACGACTTATTCCACCTTAAATGGAAGCGACGGGGGATATGTACATATTTTAGTTCTCATATCATACTAACTTACTAAATTATATCTTACAATTAAATCCTCCTTCACAGTAATTATTCAATCACCAATAAGTATAAAATAAATTTTTTGTAACCCATTTCTTCTTACCCATAAACTGCACCTTGATCTAATATACTTTAACTCCCTAAATCTCAATAACTTCCTCAAAAAAGGGTTTATCTAATCATGACGGTATACAAACTGTTAAACAAGAATAAGTAAGATCCTTCGTGTTGTATGGTTTACAGATCAGGTTCCTCTAACAAGACTAAAATACCCCCCAAATTCTTTGAATTTAAAGCCCATAACTACTAATATTCCAAGTTTTAATGTTTTTCTTTCTAGTATAACAGGGTATGTAATCCTGGTTTATACCTTAATTTCAGGCCTTTTTTCCCTTTAAAATTCAACTTCTATTTATCCCCAATAGATTAATTCCCACCTTTTATTGTTATAAATTTCAGTTAAACCCTCTAAATTTAAGAATAACCTAAACCAAAATATTTTCACTTGGCTTTTAAGTCTAACCGCGTTTGCTGGCACAAAATTTAAACCAAACCTCTTATAATTTACTAAATCAAACTTTAATTTAATATTTAATTTCCATACTGCGAATTAACAAAATCTTTGTCCTATTATAAATTATTTTTAAATTTTTTTTACTCCTACCCCCTAAAATATGCATGTACATTAACTATAAAATAAAAATCCAAGCAAGAATCAACTTTGATACTGAAGCTGTCACTTAAATCAATGAGTTCCACCAAATTCCATATTCAACCCTCTAAGAACTCTACTTTTAATCACGACCATAACAACCTGCAAAATTCCCCACTTGTTCTAAACCCCTCATTATGAGTTGTTCTAGCCCTCATTATGAGTTGTTCTAAACCCTCATTATGATTGTTTAGCCCTCATATGATTGGTTCTAGCCCTCATTATGAGTTGTTCTAGCCCTCATTATGGTTGTTCTAGACCTCATTATGAGTTGTTCTAGCCCTCATTATGATTGTTCTAGCCCTCATTAGATTGTTCTAGCCCTCATTATGAGTTGTTCTAGCCCTCATTATGAGTTGTTCTAGCCCTCATTATGATTGTTCTAGCCCTCCTTATGAGTTGTTCTAGACCTCATATGAGTTGTTTCTAGCCCTCATTATGAGTTGTTCAGCCCTCATTATGAGTTGTTCTAGACCTCATTATGAGTTGTTCTAGCCCTCATTATGAGTTGTTCTAGCCCTCATTATAGTTTTCTAGCCCTCATTAAGAGTTGTTCCCAGACCTCATTATGAGTTTTTCTAGACCTCATTATGAGTTGTTCTAGCCCTCATTATGATTGTTCTAGACCTCATTATGAGTTGTTCTAGCCCTCATTATGAGTTGTTCTAGACCTCATTATGAGTTGTTCTAGCCCTCATTATGAGTTGTTCTAGACCTCATTTTGAGTTGTTCCCAGCCCTCATTATGAGTTGTTCTAGCCTTCATTATGAGTTGTTCTAGCCCTCATTATGAGTTGTTCTAGCCCTCATTATGATTGCTCTAGCCCTCATTATGAGTTGTTCTAGCCCTCATTAGAGTTTTTTCTAGACCTCATTATGATTGTTCTAGCCCTCATTATGAGTTGTTCTAGCCCTCATTATGGGGTTGTTCTAGACCCATTATGAGTTGTTCTAGCCCCCATTATGAGTTGTTCTAGACCTCATTATGAGTTGTTTCTAGCCCTCATTATGAGTTGTTCTAGACCTCAATTATGAGTTGTTCTAGCCCTCATTATGATTGTTCTAGCCCTCATTATGAGTTGTTCTAGCCCTCATTATGAGTTGTTCTAGCCCTCATTATTTAGTTGTTCTAGCCCTCATTATGAGTTGTTCTAGCCCTCATTATGATTGTTCTAGCCCTCATTATGAGTTGTTTAGCCCTCATTATGAGTTGTTCTAGCCCTCATTATGAGTGTGCTGCCTGATAAAACAACAGTTTTTATAGAACTGCTCATGTAGCACTACTACCCACACTATTAAATTTAATCTTTTTCTAAGCTTTAGTAATTTCTACATCTTCAAATTTGCAATTTGACGGGTTTTTTCCCCTATAAAGCCTAAACGCAACGATGGTTTTTTCAAAAATCTAAAAGATATTGGTATATTATACTTTTTTTTTTTTGGGAGCCGATCCGGCATAGTGGGTTACCGCCCCTTAAGCCCAAATTATCCGAGCTGAACTGGGTCACCCGGGGAGTTTAAATTTGGGATGGCCAAATCAAAAATTGATTTTTTAGGGGCCCTTTCCCCTTTGTAATAATCTTTTTTATAGTTAAAACCTTTTTATAATTGGGGGGTTTCAGAAACGATTATTCCACTTATACTCAAAAGCACCGATAACCCTTTTCCCTCGAAAAAAATTTAACAAAAGGGTTCTGACTTCTACCATTCTCTCTCCCCCTTCTTCTAACAAAAAAGGAAAGTAGAAAAGGTTTAGGAACGGGATGAACAGCCCTACCCCCCCTCACACAAAAATTGCCCATCCCGGGGCCAATCACCCGACCTGGGAATTTTTTCTCTTTTTCCTTTTAGCTGGTTTTTTCCCTAAATTTTTGGGCCCCAAAATTTCATAACCGCAATCAACTTACAAAACAAGAGGAAAAACCCATAGACAAATCCCTTTTGTTTGTTTGATCATTTTTTATTGCCGCTGTTTTTTTTCCCTTCTTCTATCCCTCCCATTTTAGCAGGAGAAAATCACTGGGCTCCTTATAATGGGAAATTTAAAACACACCTTTTTTTGGGCCCCTTTGCTGGGGGAGGTGACCCAAATTTCTTTACCAGCCCCTATTTTGTTTTTTGGGGGCCACCCGGAAGTCTACATTCTAATTCCCCCCCCCACCCTTTTCGGCATAGTATTCCATTTTTTCACACAAGAATCGGGCAAAAAAGAACTTTCGGAACTTGGGTATAATTTAGCCTTTAACGGCAATTGGATCCAGGTTTTCCTAGTGTGAGCACACTACATTTTTAAACTGTTTGGACAAATGTTGATACCGAGCATATTTCACATCAGCATCCAAAATTATTGCCTTTCCAACGGAATTAAAATCTTAAATTGTTTAAAGAACTCTTAAAGGGTTTCTCAATTTTTCCTAAAACATTTTCCCTCTTCTATGAACCCGGGATTTTTTTTTTATTTACAGTGGCATTTTTTGTAGGAGTTACCCTTAGCAAATTCCTCAATCAACATTTTTTTCCATGAAACTTACTATGTTTAGCTCACTTCCCTATTCCCCATCCATAGGAGCCCGCATTTGGGAAAACTTTGGAGGAATTTTTCACGATTTCCTTTTTTTACTGGATTTTTCAAATGAACCCCTTTTATGGGTTTAAAAACCCCCTTTTTTTTACTATATTTTTGGGGGTCAGCTTTAAATTTTTTTCCCACAACATTTTGTAGGACTAAATGGAAACCACATGATACTCAATTACCCCCATGCCCCATACAGTGGACCCCCGGGTTTTAAAGATATTAAATTTATTCCCCGAAGTATGTTTTGGGGCCATTAATGAACGAATTTGTTCCCATAAGGAATTTTTTTGAAAATTTGATTAACCATTTCAGACCCCAAACATAAAAACCCTACAAAACCCCACTTACATTTAAAAAACCCTTACATAATCATCGCATTGGGAGCTAATCTAAAGCGGGGTTTCCCCTGTACTTCATGAAATAACGTTTCATCAATCAGATACTCAATTTTTTTTCCCTTTTAGCCGTGCTTTTAATTTATAATTTTTTTTGAGAAGCTTTTGGATCAAAAAAGTGATATTACCTCACCAGCCTTCCTACCCTCATCAAATTAGTGAAAAACACCCCACCTCCCGCAGGGAAAAGATATGCAGAAAAATTTCCCTAATTTCAAATTTTCTAAAAAAAACAGACAGAAATTTTTAGGGTTTTAAACCCTACCGGGAAAGGGTTCCCCCTTTTTTTAAAATCCAACAAGAGGAAATTTAGGACTTCAAGATAGAGCCCCCCGCTAACAAACATTTAAAATAGTACTTCCACATCAAGCCAATATTTTTTCTCTTGTCATCACCAAATATTTGAAAGGGTACATTTGAATTAATTCAGCTTTTTAAAATATTTATTAACTGATTTTTAAATTTAAAAACAAGAAAAACAAAAATTTTCTAAAATCCTAAACCCGCCATTATCCTAATCTTCCTTGCTATACCCCACTCTGGCTAATTTTTTCCTTCTAAACGAAACTTTTAACCAAGAATCACAATTTTAAAACTATTGGCATTTAATGGGATTGTTTTTTGAGTACTCCGATTTTTTCCCAAATTTTCGAATTTGACTCTTACATAACATCTTTGATAGAGATTTTTAAAATTCCCAAAATTTCCCCTTTTTGATGTTGACAATCGGGTTTCCCCCTTCCATTTTTCCCTTTGAGGGTTTCGGACGTAAATAAAATGTCCTTTACGCGCAGGGTTTTTTGACGTACTAGTATGCACAAATTTTAGCTCCGCAAATCTCGCGGGAAAGGCTGGTAGGCCTACATGTGAGAGAATGGTCTGTGTGGTCGGTGTGCATGTAGAAAAAAAATCTGGGACCAGTGGTGCATTGGGAACGCCATCTTAGTAAACAATAATCCACCATGCCTCGCGGTAAGAAGCTCCTCACTCCTTGCGAATTGGGACACTTTTGTTCCCCAGTGACAGTTCTAATACAGATGGAAGTGCAGTGAAGATGAGTTTTCAAGTTTTGGTGAGGTTTTGAACAAAAATAATGATCATAATATCGTAATAGTAAGGAAAACCCAGACGATCCTCAGCCTTCCACCTCTGGTCTGGGCCGTCTGTTCACGTTCAGTTGTACCAGAATCCAAGAGAAACTTCTATTTTCCCAAATCCCAGACTCAAGAGAGCATGGGTGATGATAGTGATAGTGAATATGAACTACAAGCTCTTCAAACTAGTTCCAGTAGTGATAGTGAAGTGCAATATTCCCCAGTGAAGCGTCAGTATATACGACAATATATGCGCTCTGGTAGTGTGCCATATGCTATTCCAAGGGGAAGGAGTGCATCTCGGAGTACATCCCATGGCTGTACAACAGGAACAGACAGTGAAAATGACGATGATACTGTTGCAATTGGGATGGAAAATGTGCATGGTGGTAGCGGTGCCGGCGGTGAGGCACCAGCAGTGGCCATGCTGCCACCACGCTGCCACCCACGCCGCTGCCTCAGCTAATCTACAACAAAGGCCACCATCCCCCACCCACCCACCACACCAGCCTCCACAACCACACCTCCACAACCACAACCACCTGGTCATTGTCCAGTACCCACACAGCAGACCGCACCTGGGATTGGCAGGAAGCTGTCAATTTGTTCCAAATGCCCACCAGTTTGATGACAGCCAAATGGAATATGGCCATCTTGTACACTTGGGAACAATGCCACTAGCCTGAACTGGAATTTTCAAGTTATTCTTGACGAACCACTGATGGAAAGTATTGTCATGGAAAGCAACACATACTACGAGTACAACCATGGCAAACACATTACTTTCACCAAAATCACGTCTACACCAGTGGAAGGAGGCAACGTGGCTGAGATGTATCTTTTCTTTGCCACAATAATGCTTATGCCACATGTGTATAAGCACAAAGTGAAATCATACTGGTCAACAGACCGCCTGATTGCAACCCCAGTTTCAGTGATATAATGCCAGTGAATCAATTTGTGCTAATGCTACGTAATGCTTCACTTCTCAGACAAAACCAGCCTGACAGAAACGACAGGTTATATAAGATTAGGAATGTGTTTGTGTATCTGAAAGAGAAATTCAGTACGCATTTTTATCCCTTCAGGAAGCTTGTAATTGACGAGTCTTTGATTCTGTTCAAAGGAAGACTTTCTTTCATGCAGTACATACCAAGCAAGAGGAAACGCTTTGGTATAAAGTTGTTTGTACTTTGTGATTGTTACAGTGGTCTGGTATTGGATATTATTTTACACTGGAAGTTATACATTGCAAAATACCAGGAAGTTATTGGGCATCCAGATGATGTGGTTAGAACAATGATAGAACCATACCTTGGTAAGGGGCACATATTATATACAGATAACTGGTACACAAGCCCCTCACTCAGTGATTTTTTGCGAGTGAACATGACAGATGTGTGTGGCACAGTGCGTAAATCGGAAACATATGCCCAGGTTTGACGCTGGCACTCGTATAGGTGAGGTGCAGGCGTTTGCTGCCAATGACATCATGCATTTCGGTGGCATGACAAACGAGATGTCAATGGCAGACAGTGGCAGCATTAAGAGCAATGAACCCATTCTAAAACCTGCAGCTGTGATTGATTACACCTTCAACATGCGTTCAGTGGACAAATGTGACATGCAGATTGGGTTTGCTGATTGTGTTTGCAAGAGTTATAAGTGGTACATAAAACTCTTTTTCCATCTTCTGGACATTTCCATGCTCAATGCTTATAATATGTATAAGATGAGGACCAGAAACAAACCACAGTACGGCGAATTCTTTTGTCTGTCATCAGACAAATAGTATTCAAGTACCAAGGAACAGCACCTGCAATTGACCGCCCCCCAAAATTATCAACAACTACCTGCTCGTCTGAAGCAGGGTGATCACTTCCTGGAAAACTGCCTGCTACGCTTTCAAGAAAAAGGCTCAGAAGAGGTGTTATGTCTGTTCACATACAAAAAAACGCCCACAACAACGCAGAGACACTCGTTTTATGTGTGAGGAGTGTAAAACACCACTGTGCATGACACCATGTTTCAAAGACTTCCACAGGCTGCAGAATTTCCCTAAAAAACATGCCCTGTGACTGTATATGTGTATATAAAATATAGAAAAATAGTAATAAACAACATTTCATATCGTTTGTTTGTGTAAATATTTTCTGTAAACAAAATAATGACAACAGTGTTTATGCCCTTATTGTGTAGTATTGAAAAAGAAATAACTTACAAAATACTGATCATGTTGGCCTCAGAGGCCATAAAAGTTACTCAGAAAAAGAAAAATTGAAAATAATTGAAAATAGTACATAAAAAAGTAAATAAAAAAAATACCGGGTGACGGACGCAGTCGGCGATGTTACCAATGTTTTGAATTTTGGCAGACTTCACGCCTCCATATCTCGGTAAGTATTGATGGTAAAATTGTTTTGTTTAGCCTATAATGTTTAGAAAAAAAAACTCAATTTTTTCATAAGAAAAAATAATTTTTTTTTTTTGAAATTTGGCCGACCCTGAGAACGAGTTTCGGAGAGGGCCTGTCGACCCTCAAAGGGTTAATACTCAAGTTCACCTTATTATCTCAGCGGCGGATGTGATCCACTCCTGAACAATTCCATCTCTAGGAGTAAAAGCTGATGCCATCCCAGGTCGACTTAATCAAATTAGATTTTTAGTAAACCGACCATGTTTATTCAAATGGTAAGTGTTCAGAAATTTGTGGGGCCAATCACAGATACAGTGGACCCCGGGTTAACGTTTTTAATCCGTGCAAGAGGGGTAATTGTTATGCGAAATAATCGCTATGTGAATGAATTTTCCCCATAAGAAATAATGGAAATAAAATTAATCCGTGCAAGACACCCAAAAGTATGAAAAAAATTTTTTTTTAACCACATGAAATGTAATTTTAATACACACAACGGGAAAAAGGCATGCACACTTACATGACACTTATTTTTTATTGAAGACTGGTGATGATTGATGGGATGGGAGGAGGGGAGAGAGAGTGTTAGTGTTTAGAAGGGGAATCCCTTCCATTAAGACTTGAGGTGGCAATCCTTTTCTGGGGTTACTTCCCTTCTTCTTTAATGCCACAGGACCAGCTTCAGAGTCACTGACTTCTTTCCACAAAAATATCTGTCCATAGTGGCCTGTTACCTCTCGTTCCTTTAGACTTCCCAAAGTGTTTCACAACATTGTCAGTGTAATAATCACCAGCACGGCTTGCAATAGCTGGGGTGAGGGTGATTTTCATCCATGAAGGTTTGCACTTCAACCACTTGCACAGATTTCCTTTATCTTTGTATAGGAAACTTCTTCAATTTCTCTCTCCCCTCCTGTGAACCAGTTTCCTCAGGTCTGGCCTCTTGCTGTTGAAGTTGATCTATCAGCTCATCAGTGGTTAGTTTCTTCATTGTCCTCCTCCACCAACTCTTCCACATCCTCCCCACTAACCTCCAACCCCAAGGACTTTCCCAATGCCACAATGGATTCCTCAACTGGAATAATCCCTCAGGGTTAGCCCCCAAACCCTTAAAAATCCCTTTGTCACACTTTCGGGCCACAGTTTCTTCCAAGCAGAGTTCAAGGTCTTCTTAGTCATCCCTCCCAAGCCTTACCTAAAAGGGTTTACACAATTGAGATATTAAATGTGCTCTCTCCAAAATCTCTTAGAGTCAGTTGAGTTTCTGAGGTCACAACAAAGCACCTTTCAAACAGAGCTTTTGTGTACAGTTTTTTTGAAGTTTGAAATAACCGCTGGCCCCATGGGCTGCAGAGAGGATTTGGTATTAGGAGGCAAAAACTTCACCTTAATGAAGCTCATGTCCCATAAAGTCGCTCTGCCACGTCGGGTAGGATGACCGGGGCATTTTTCAACACCAGAGGCACTTAAGGTCTAATTTCTTTTCAGTTAGGTAATTTTTCACTTTGGGGGGCAAATGCATGGTGTAACCAGTTAGAGAAAAAGTCCTAGTGACCCATCCCCTTCGTTTGCCCTCCACAGCACACACAAATTATCCTTGAGGACATTCTTTTGCCTGAACGCTCTGGGAGTTTCAGAGTGATACACTAATAAAGGCTTCACTTTGCAATCACCACTAGCATTGGAACACATCAACAAAGAAAAGCCTGTCTTTCATAGGCCCTTATGTCCTGGGATTTGCCTTTCCTCCTGAGTAATGTAGGTCCTGCTTGGAAATTTTCTTCCAAACAGCCTGTTTCATCAAAATTAAACACTTGTTCAGGTTTCAGTCCTTCACTGTCTATGTACTCCTTGAATTCCTGCACATATTTTTCAGCCGCTTTGTGGGCCGAACTGGCAGCCTCACCATGCCTTATCACACTATGGATGCCACACGCTTCTTAAATCTCTCAAACCAACCTTTGCTGGCCTTTAAAAATCACTCACATCATCACTAGTTGCAGGCATTTTTTTAATTAAATCCCATGGGAACTTCCTAGCCTTTTTACATATGATCGCTTGAGAGACGCTATCTCCTCTACTGTTTTTCATTTATCCACACCAAAAGAGTCCTCTCAACATCTTCCATCACTTGCGATCTTGTTTCGAAAACACAGTTAAACCTTTGGCAAGAACAGCTTCCTTGATTGTCTTTCTGGTGCCCACAATAGTACGATGGTTGATTGGGGGTTTTTTGTACAACTTGACTAGGTCGGCGATACGCACTCCACTTTCATACTTTTCAAAGATCTCTTTCTTCATTTCAATGGGAATTCTCACCCTTATTGGTGTACGGTTTGGCAAATAGAAGCTTTTCTTGGGGCCCATGGTCACTTTTTTTTTCCAGAAACACACCGAAACACTGTAATAATACGAAATATTCCGAGTGTATGCTTGGATGTTACCGGGGGAGGCTGGCTGGTAACAATGGCAGGGCGGCACAGTGGAGCGGCTGAGGGCGCACATTGACCGTCTCGGAAAAAATCGTGACGGGTTTTTAATCGGTAGCGGCCAACACCCCCCGGGCCGCGGGGGCGTTGACCCCCGAAACTCTCTCCAGGTAAACTCCAGTAAAGTAAAACGGTATGCGGATTAATCGCTATGTGAGCCATCGTTATGCGGGGTCCACTGTAATATACCTATCTTAATCGAAAGAATTTCAGTGGATCCTTTTTAAACTGAATTTCTAGAAATTCATAATACTATTTAAATTTTTTTTTTGAATCCAGATAACTTATAAAAGTATAGTCTATTAAGCCTAAAAAAGTAGTTTTTTACTACTTCTAGAGACCAAAAATAAGTTAAAAAATAACATTAGCTTGTCAAGCTAAAATTATCATACCTCCAGATATTTTGTAAAGCCTCAAATAGGCCCCCCTACTGTGATTCAATCTCTTCCTAATATTTATCTTTGGCTATACTCTATTTTATGTCATCAACTTCTTTTCCAAACTTCCAATCGAAACAGAAACCTTTTCCCATAAATCAACAACATTAGAGAAATCCTGAAAATGATAACAAATTATTTTTTTTTTCCCTCTTTGAGCCATCTTCCCAAATATCCTCTCCCTCAAACCCAAACTGACTACAAAATTCCTAGATTTTATTTATTCCAGCCCTCTTTTGAGCTGCACCATCTCGATGGGTTTATATGGATTCAAAATTGTATCCACCCTTTATAATGTATTCAAGACAATCTTAGGACCTTTCCCAAACCGGGCCTATCATTCTTTTTTGTCCTATTATTTAGCTTTATCCTTTTTAATAACTCCCTGAGCTTACTTCCTTATGTTTTACTAGATCTAGGCATTTAACAAAAACCCTCACCTTAGCCCTGCCCTTGTGACTGTCCTTCATTCTGTTTGGGTGACTTAATCACACTCAGCATATTTTTTTTTTTTTCAAACAAGTCGGCCGTCTCCCACCGAGGCAGGGTGACCCAAAAAGAAAGAAAATCCTCAAAAAGAAAATACTTTTATCATCATTCAACCCTTTTACCTCACTCACACATAATCACTGTTTTTGCAGAGGTGCTCAAACACAACAGTTTTTGAAGCAATATGTATAAAGATACACAACATATCCCTCCAAACTGCTAATATCCCCAAACCCCTCCTTTAGAGTGCAGGCATTGTACTTCCCATTTCCAGGGCTCAAGTCTGGGTATATAAAAATAACCTGTTTCCCTGAATCTCTTCACTAAATATTACCCTGCTCACACTCTAACAGATCATCAAAATCCCAAATACCATTCGTCTCCATTCACTCCTATCGAACACCCCTCAGCATGCCTGCTGGAAGTCCAGCCCCTCACCCACAAAACCTCCCTTACCCCTTCCTTCCCAACCTTTCGAGGATGACCCCCACCCCGCCTTCCTTCTCCTATAGATTTAAATGCTCTCCATGTCATTCTACTTTTGATCCATTCTCCCCTAAATGACCAAACCACCTCAACAAACCCCCCTCAGGGCCCCCTGACTAATACTTTTATTAACTCCACACCTCTCCTAATTTCCACACTCCGAATTTTCTGCATAATATTTACACCACAAAATTGCCCTTAGGACATCTCCACTGCCCCAACCGCTCCTCGCTGCTGCATTTTCCACCCAAGCTTCACACCCATATAAGAGTGTTGGTACACTATACTTTCATACATTCCCTTTTTTGCCTCCATAGATAACATTTCTTGACTCCACATATACCTCAAAAGCACCACTCACCTTTTTTCCCTCATCAAATTTTATGATTAACCTCATCCTTCATAAATCCATCCGCTGACCACTCAACTCCCAAGTATTGAAAACATTCACTTCTTCCATACTCCTCCCCCCCAATTTGATATCCAATTTTTTTTTTAATCTAAAAACATTTGATACCCTCATCACATTACTCTTTCTATGTTCACTTTCAACTTTCTATCTTTACACACACTCCCAAAAAACACTCAGCATATATTTGCACATTAGTAACTCAAGGGAAACCCCAAGTGTACTTATACCTTTTAAAAGTCCTCATCGAAAAAAATTAAAACATCATTCGACCAGGGAAAACTGGCAATTCGACTAGCAACAATATAATTGCCAGGGATCTCCTTTTAACTTACTTGGAAGAATGGAACCTTCCTTACCATCTAAGTTACTAGCTCTACTCACTTAGCTCAAATTCTTCTCCTATATTAAACTCTGTTTTAATCATTCACTTTTGCTTTGCAGGGGTCAGAACTCTTTTCCCAGTGAAATAAAAAGGGGTCATCACACAGAAAAACCCACGACTTTCATTTAG
>NW_026508921.1:0-14300 GCF_026875155.1 Cherax quadricarinatus
GTGCCTTTTACCTGGGGGGACGGAGCCTGAGCAACGACGACGACGACGACGACGACGAACGATGACGGTGAGCCTGTAATGCAACAGGAGGGAATGTTGGATGAGGTTTTGAATAATTTTCTGGTGACGTGGAGGGGAGTATGGATGAAGAGCAGCATGGACGCTCATTGGAGGAGGCTACAGTCTCATCGGGACGTGGGAAGACCGTGACAATGAGGGGAAGAAGCACCCCGGTAGTGGCTGAGGTGCACAGAGCGTGCATGGAAGAGGAGGTTACATGTGGAGACGGAGGTTCACGCAAAGAGAACAGCTGGACGTCTGATATGGATGACGTTTTAAACGCCAGGGCAGAGACCGGGGAAGAAGGCGTGGAAGCCCAGGTTGGATCTCCCGGAGAGTGGGTGTAGCGGTGCTGAAGTACTAAAAGGGTTTTAAAGGTTAAGGGGGGGGGGTTGGGGACTGGACAGGCAAGGGGGCAAACGGGCTCTAGTCAGCAGCCGGGGTCACGCGGGTGCCATTCAAGGCGGAGGGGAAACCGCCTCTACTGCCCTAATTAAAGGGTTTGTAACGATAAATGTTAATGGCCTGAGCCGAGGTTAAAAGAGTATGGGTGGAATGGTTTTTTAAAAGAGATTTAATGTAGATATATGTTTCATACAGGAGCACAATTATAATTTTGGGGTTGTGAGTTGTCTTTGAAAGGATATAAGTTGTATGTGAGTGGCTCTTTGAGGTTTAAAGGTGGGTTGCTGTGGCTGTAAAGGAAACCAGTCCATTGCGTATTTTGGGGGTGGGAGGAGGGGGGGAGGGTCGTGGGGGTTGGAGGGGGAGTGGGGTGCAACGAGGGTTTGTTTTTAGGAGTGTATATGCCGGCCCGATGGCAACGCACGAGTTAAGGAGAACTTTGTGAGGAATTTTTGATGTACTATTTAAGGGGTTTACCTTTAGCCCACTGAAATAGGGGAGATTGGAATTGTGTTTTTAGGGGGGATGTGGAACCGAGGGGGCGGGGTGTATGTTGGGCTTGTTACGTAATGTGTTTGGAACGTGGGGGTTTGGATGTTGTGGGGAGGGGGGGTTGGCAGGGTTTAGTATACGTTTGTCAGACGGGATTATGCTGCAAGATTAGATAGGATCTAATGCAACCGGAAGCTGTACGTGTGTTGGGAGTCAGGACTTTTGATGTGGGGTTTTCTGATCATAGGGCAGTTATAGCAATCTTGATTGGGAAGGTATGGTTAGGATACAATCGGTTTTCTGGAAATTAAATGCAAGAAATCGTGAGGAGTGAGGAGGTGAGTATGGCTTTTGGGGAATGGTGGCAAACTTTTTTTGGGGTTCTAAAAGAGGTAGAGTCGTGTGTCTTAGAATGGTGGGAAAGGCACCTAAGCCGGGTATAGCAGGTTTCTATAAGAGGAAGGGAAGGGAAGAGGACAAGGTGGAGGTATGGGTTGCAAAACTATTTTGAATATCAGCTAAATGGGTGTTATGAGGAAGGGGGGGCGGCAGTACGGACACATGGTGCAACTCAAGGACAGGTTGGCGAGTTACATAATGGTAGATTTGATGCAGTACGTGTAAGGGCAGGAATGGAGGCTGTGCTGTGGGGTGATAAACCTTCGGGGAAATGTTTTTGCGAGGTTTTAGGGTAAGGCAGAGGGAATTCGAATATTTTTAAACTTGAGTAAGTGAGGATATTGGTGGTTATTACAAAGGACAGGTACTGAATACTACAGGCATGACAATTTGCTGATTTTTTTGTTCAAAAAAAAGTGGGGAAGGGGGAGGAGGGCGATGCATTGAGGTGTGGGGGGGAGGGTTGGGTCATGTGGAGAGGAGGCAAAGGGATGGAGGTGAGATTAGCATGGGGGAAGTTGAGGGGCTGTGTTCAATATGATACGGGCAAGGCAGGGGTATAGAGGGGAATAAATGATTTTTAAAAATTCAAGGGGAGCCATTAAGTACGTCTGGGTGAGGGTCATGAATTTTTGGCGAGGGGAGGGGAAGTTAGGACAGACCACAAACGGTGAGTCGATTATACACAAAAACAAGGGGGAAGAGTATTGAGTGAGTCGAGCTATTTCGCTAATGTGGCCGCTACAAGATTTTCGCAAAGATTTGGGCAATAGGATGAAAAAGGTGTTAGGGGGGGTTTTTTCAAAAGGGGGCGAGGGGTTTCCGGGCAGAACCCTGAGAGATGGGCTGGCCCATGGGGATTTTTTGGGGGGTTGCAGCGAGGGAGGGTTTGGGATTGATGGGAAAAAATGCATACGACTGTGAAGATAGAAATTTTCTGGGGGGCTATTTTTGCCTCGTTTTGGCATGGGAGTGGTGGGTGGGTTGAACAATGTATTCGTTGCAATGGTGCAGTAAAAATTAATGGGGGTTGGGAAAGGGCCCGAAGGTGGAGAGGGGTTTGGGGGGACCAAAGGGGTTTGGTCCCCCAATTTTTAAAAAAATTTTAAATTTGGGGGGGTTTGGGGGCCCGGAAATGGGGGGTTTCATTTTTATTTGGGGGCTCGGTGAGGGGGGGTAAATTTTGGGGGGGGGGGGTGGGGGGGGGTTTTTTTTTTTTTTTTTTTTTTTGGGGGGGGAGGGAAAATTTGGTTTTTTTTTTTTTTGGGGGAACGGGTTTTTTTTTCCCTTTTTTTTTTTGGGGCCCCTTGGGGGGTTGGGTTTTTTATAAAAGTATGGTAGGCTAAAAATTTTGGGAGACATCATGAGTCCGGGGGGCTAGGAGGTTTGGGGTTTGGGAGGCGGTAAAAAGGTGGGGTAAAAAGGGCAGGGGATACCTTAAACGGGGGCGAAAAAATTGTAAAATCAAGTTTATAGAAAAGTAGGGGATTTAGGGGTGTGGGGTTAAGCAAAAATTGAATGAAAAGGTTTTAGGGGAGGGAATTTTTTGTTTGGGTTTGGGGGGCATGGCTAAGAAGGAGGGGTATGTAAATACCCAGTGGGGAGTAGGTCTTTTGCTTTTCCCGAGAGTAAAAAGGTTTAATGTGAAACAAAGGTTGTTAGGGGGGGGGGAAAAGGGGGTTAGAGTGGGAAAAGGGGAAGGTTTGAGGGGATGGTAGGGAAAAAAAATTTAATAAAGGGGGATTGCGATTTTGTTTTTGATTAAGGGGGAAAAACTTAGGGGGGGTTGGGTGCATATAAAACAAAATCAAAAGGGGGATAGTTTATCCCTTGATTTGGGGATGAAGGAAATCTTAAACTTAATTTAAAGGGGGAATAGGGGTTTTGTATAAATTTATAATGGGATTTCATAAAAGCGTTTTGTGTTAAAGGATTGGGAGTGGAAAATTTTTTTGGGGGGTTTTCCTCCCAATATCCCCACCCCTGGAAAAATTTTGTTTCCCCGTTTTCTGAGGGGGGGTACCTAGCCCACAGTGGTTTAAAGGGACAGTTTTAAAAATGTTGGTATTAAAGCCCTTTGCCGCAGCACGAAAAAGACTAACTTTCTTGTGTTGCCCCCTTTTCCTGATCTTCTACTTCCAAAGCCTACTTTAGCCCCTTTTGGCTTTTAGGAACCCTTTTCAAGGGGAGCTTAAACCTAATATTAATCGTTTTACTCCTCCTCCCCTAGAAAACCCCAAAATAAAAAAGTTCCCCCTATAAAACGGCCCAAAGCTGTTAGGGTTTTGGGGGCGCTGGACACGGGGCAACCCTCTGACAGCGGCCCTATTAAAAAAATAAATTCCAAATCCTCCGCCCGGGGAAAAAGGGAATACTTTTTAACGTAGGGCATGGGGGATCCTACGGTCTCGAGGGTCCTACCAATTTCCCCAGTCTCAGAGTGAAGAAAAAAAGGGGGCCCCCTTTTTTTCCCGGGCACGTCTTTCCATTCAATCATCAAAAACGCTTGTCTTTGTGCCCTCCCCCCCGCCATTCCCCAGGCGCCGGTTCTCCCAGCACTTTCCTTTTCCCTCTTATCGCCTTTTACCATGAAAGGCCCCGGGTTTCAATTATCTCGAATGTTTCCATTGAGTGTTACCAGTTTACTCCTTCCTTCCCCTGAAGAGAAATCTTTTTTAATAATCCACCCTAAAAAAAATGCCTTTTTGGGGAAGGGGCCCCCCTTTTCCCAACGCCATGGGGATTGGGGGGAACTTTTTGCCCAAAAAAATTTTCCCATTCCCGGGGAAGGTACCTGTCTAAAAATCTGCCTCCCCGGGGGCCCCCCCGTGGGCCCCCTTTCCCGAGCCCGGGTTCACGGGGTCGTCCCCCCGTCGCCGCTAAACCCGGGTCTATTTCTCTGTCCGGTCCCCCGTTGACCCGGACAAAAGCCTTTTGATGGGTTTTAATAGTCCGACACCGCACCAAATTTACCTTCAAAACCCCAGCCTTGTTTTGGGGGGGTTGCATACCGGAAAAACCAAATGCCCCCCCCTGGTTTTAAACCAAAAACAGGCCCCTTATTTTGCCCTCTTACGCCTCGGGGTCCAATGAAAATTTTTCCCCAAAGGTTTGCCAAGTAAACCCCCCTTGCGCAACCTGGTTTCCTTTGTCCGGGGAAGTTCCCCCCCCTTTTTGGGGGTTTTGTTTAAAACTCCCTGGCCCCCCCAAAAGTTTTCCCCCCTTGATGGGGGAAAATCGGGGCCCCCCCCCACCCCCTAATTTAATCAAGGGTTTTTTTTTTGGAAGACCCCTAAAAACCCCCAAAAAAATTCCCCCGGGGAAAAGGGCTCAATCCTTTTTTCCCTTCCCAAAACCCCCAGTTGGGTTTTTTGGGGGGTGAAAGGGACCCCCTTTCTTGTCTTAAATCCCCCCACCATTTTGTCCCCCCTAATTTTTTCCAGAGGCCCTGTAAATTTCTTCTTTCCCCCAAAAAACCCCCCAGTTTAGTCCTCGGGGATTTGATCATTTTTTTTTTGAATTTTAAAAAAGCCGGGTGTTGGGGGGAAATGAAGAGTTTTTGTATTTTCTTTTTTTCTAAAGTTCCTGAAAAATTTTGGGCCCCTAATTTGTTGCCGGTTTCCCCCGGGGAAAGTTCAAAACCCTTTGGGGGTAAAAGTTTCGCACCGGAAATTTTCCCCCGGGGTTTAAACCCTTTACCAATTCTCGGGGCCCCCAACGCCCGGGTTCCTCATACCCCCGTTTCTTCCCTTTGGCCTTCCTATGACCAGGGGAAATTGCCGGGGGGAAAAATTATTGGGGCCCCCGCAAAGATTCGGATTGCCCACGAATTTTCTCTCCCGGGGGAACCCCCCCTTAAAAAACCAGTTGGGTTTGCCTCGTTTTCTCCCCGGGGGGGTGTTTCCCCCCCCCTGGTATCAGGTCCCCTTTTTGCCAAGGCCAACAAATTGGGGACTTTTGCGGTTTTCCCGATCTCTTTTACCCGACCCTCTTGGGGGTGCAAGAACCGCCCCTAAAACCCCCTTTGGCCCCTCCATTCCCCCCATGTTTGGTATGTTCTTAAAAATTTTTTCCCCCAAACGACCTTTTGTAAGTTTTCCCCGGGAAAGCCGGGCCCCGGGGTTGGGCCCCCGGGGAAAAATTCCCAGGGGGTCTACACCCCGGGGGTCCCGGGGCGGTAACCCCATTTTCTGGGCCGGAACCCAAATTTTTTCCAAAGGTTTGTTTGCCCCGGGTTAAAGGCCCCCCGGGGCCCCGTAACCATAAAAAGGAAATTAAAGGGTAGTTTTTTCCCTTTCCCGTAACCCCAAGGGGATCGGGGAATGTAAAACCCCCCCCACGCCGTTAGGTTTGAAACCCAGAACCCCCCCTACAACCCTTTCCCCGGGCAAGGGTGATGTTTTAAATTTGGGTACTTTCCCAGGGGTTTAAACCCCCACCGGTGAAGTATTGGGCCCCAAACCCAAATAAATAAATGTGACCCCCGGTGCCCCTACCTAAGGATTTAACCTGGGGTCTTTCCGATTTTTTCCCAGAGGCCCAAAACCGATTTCAGCCCTTGGGTGCCCTGCCCCCTGAAAAACAAACCCAACCCCATTTGAAAAGGGACCTTGGGGGTTCCCTCCCCATAAGGTTTCCCACCAACCCCCCATCCATTAAAACCCCCGGTCCCCCTGGATATAGCCAATAGAAAACCCCCAAACCCCGGGGTGTTTGAGGGTTTTGGAACCTCCGTGCCTGGAAATTTTCCTTAAGCTAAACAAATTGAACTGGGGCTATAAAAGTTTCAGAAAACCCGGGCCCCTTAAAAGGTGACAAAGGTAGCCTGTTAATTGAACTTATGGCAAAACAACCCCCCAATTTTAAAAATTACCCTTGGGGGATTGTTAGAACCCAAAACCCTTGGAAAGTCCCACCTTTGGGTTTGCCCCAAATACGTGGAATGCTTGCAAGGGGTCTGCCGAAAGAGGCGCCGTTCCTGAATCCAAAAACCAAACATCGCAACTTTTTCTGCATCGGGGGGGCCCTGGAGAAACATCGTTCAACGATGGCTCTCGGGACCGCCTCGATGCAGTTGAAACTACTTGAGGGAGGTTACCGGGACCCCTTTGGGTGATGCCATGTTGGAAATAAGGGGTGTTTCCCCGGGCTGGCTTTGGGGGCACTTTCTGTGACCCAAGGCACTTTTCCTTTTAAAAAATACTCATTTTTTCCCCCCACCAGACCTTTTCTTGGTCAGGTTGTCACCAATGAATTAAAACTGACCACGTGCCCCTTGAAATTTAGGGGGGCACTTTGGGGTGGCCCGGTTTCCAGGGGAGTCGCACCCAATACTGTCCGCCCCCTTGAAGGGGCACATGGTTCAAGAATCTCGATAGCCCTTTTTCGTGTTGGGGGGGCGGCTGGTCACCTTTAATCCCTATACATCCAGGTCCAATTTAGGGACGGCCCTGTCGGAATGCCAACTTGCGCCCTGACGGGCCTTCGTGCCACCAACCGCACCCAGTACAGCCTCATCCTGAAAACCAGAGCCCCCCTTCCCGGGTCGCGGGGAAGTGACTGTATTCTGCCTCCACATGAACCCCGCGGGAGCCCTTACGGGCCCACACCCTCCTTGATAAACCCTTCTCGTAGACAAAACTCGTTGGTAATCCCCCCCCAAAAAAGAGCTACATTACAACTTGTCTGTAGCAATGTTGTTCTGCTAGCTTCCCCCCAACTCCCTAAAAACGTTTGGCTGCTGCCCCATCCCCTATGAAATTTATATTGGGAGCCTCTTCACCATCAAGGCTGAATTTCCGTCGTGCCCGGTAACCTACCGTCACATTGACTACTGGATAAGACCTCATGGGACTTCCCCCCAAACCCCTTCCCCCTTCATGTCAACTTTACCAACTTTTCCAGCTTCAACCTTTGGCAAACTCTCCGCTATAAGGATCTCTGTGCCCCCTCAAAACAAAGGGTTGTTTCAGACTTCTTCCCCTTCGCGACCCCGCCATTTTGGGGTGGCAAGGCCACCGAGCCCTTTAAACTGCTCACCAAACAAATTCCGTGCCGTACTCACCCATCATCGCCACTTCTGACTTTTCTTTCTCCCGCCCTTCTTGCGGTTTCTCTCCTTAACTTGGCAATCCGGCATCATTAGGGCACAGTGCACTTTGGGGGCTTTCCCTTCCCGGGAGCCCCCAACTCCCTAGCAGGGGTTACAGTCCCGGCAAAATTTTTCCACAAACTTGAAAAAAAAGTCTCAACTCTCTTAGCCGTTGAACCCTTGGTTATAGGTTGGGAAGCTGAACACCCTAACTAGCGTGTTCTCATCACAAAAAAACGCACCCTCCATACTGGCCCCTTTGGGGCTTCCTCCCCTTGGCCCGTGGGTGGGGGGCCTGCCCTGGGCTAATCGTGCCTACTTTAGTGGGAGGTGGGTTTGGGGTATCTTCGAATGTCTGGGGAAGTCGACCGTTCCCCTTGGTAGGTAATTTCCCCCTTCCCCTGAAACCCATGCTCAGGTAGATACGAGATCCCCTAAAACCCCTTTAAACAATTTGGTTTATGTGAACCCCATTGTCGATGTTTTTTGTGAACCTTCACGCGTGCTAGCCATTTTTCCCCTGAACACCTGGCTAAGGATCCCCTTTGAATCATTCTCATCATGCAAATCTCCTGAAACATTGTCAAGCTCATAACCTCAATACGGAACTTCTCTAATTTTGAGGTCATGTCGGGGAAGCCTCTAGATCCCCAACCCAAAAGTATAGCTACCTTTATCCCCCTCATGTTTCCAAACTGTCTTCTAATTGGTCTTTGGCATTTGTAATTTGGTCAGTAATCGGAATGCCGGGCCAATCTAAGGGTTTACCCTTGATGCACCGCAAATACTGAACTAAAGGCATCGAAAAATCATTTCTGTCATCTATCTGGGGTCAAACGATCCCCGAAAGCAATGTACTCTTTAAGGGTTTCCCTCAAAATTGGTTTAAATTCAACTGGGGGAAAACGGGAACACATTAACAGGCGTGCTGTTGTTGTGTTCTTTTAAACATTTGCTGCCCCGCGAACCCCCTTTAATCTTTTAACTGCCTGCAGATCTCACTCTGCTTTACCTCTGCCGTTTTGTTCGTCATAGTCGTCCCTGCTACTTTGGGCCGTAATTCAGACTCACCTGTAGTAAGGCCCCTGTCTCATAAAATAAAGATCTCTCAAAAGGGCCCCCAGTCTTTTCTCCAAAGGTTTCAGGCAACTCTTAGTTCCTCCCAGTCTCGTCCTGATCTTGCCGGCCCTAGAAAAAACCCTCCTCACATCTTTGGGTCAGGCGCCCTTATAGGCTCCCATAGACCCCCTTTTAATTGAATTTGAGCTGGACAGCTGGTACGCTCTTCCCTACCTAGTTTCGGGTTTTGTTAAAATCCTGCTAATTTGTATTTCAAAATTTGCCCACCCCACACACAAACGGTATTAGGGAAGGGAAAGATCCAAGGCTTCTCAACAAGCTTAAAATTCCCCTTTTTTAATTTGACTCTACTCTGAACAAAAAAAGTACACTGTTAGTCTCAAAAACCCAAAACAAAAATGTGTACGATGTGAAAGCTTAATCTGCACTCAACTGTACAACCAGCAAATAATTTCAGGACTTAACCTAGTCTCGGGGAATTTACAAAAACCCACATTAACATGAATCAAAGGATGAAAATCACAAAAAAAGTGCAGTATACAAATTAAATCACTTGGTTACACAAATAAATTTAACAAATTTAACTTTAAACTAAAAAAAATAATTAAGTAAACAGCTTGGCCTAAGAGCCCGTTATCTTTTTTGCGTGGATGGTTGGGAAAAGGGAAATCCTAACTTTCTAGTTGCTTAACTTAAACCTGGCTTTATAACTCCCTTAAAAAATAACTAGGTTAAAACTGTCCTAGCTACTATAACCTTTTTTAAATATTGCACAAGCCAGCCTAACTGTGGTACCTTGCAAATCCACTTAAGTAATTAACACACAAGTCTCCACTTGGATTACTTTAAACACGTAAATAATTAAAATTTACAAACTTCTCTACCTACCTGGCTGCTTAAATTACTGAAAAAACAACTTTTGTGTATAGTCGCTTGGCCCACCCCTGATAACTTTGATGGTGTGGGTAACTTAACCTAAATTTTTTAAACGGTTCCTAACTGGGCCCAGCATGATGGTTTAAACCCAACTCTGTAAAACGGGTTTTTAACTTGCCTAGCATGATAGCTTAACCTAACTGTGGCCAGCTATGATAGCTTAACCAACCTGTAAAAATGGTTCCCAACTGGGCCCAGCTTGAAAGCTTACCCAAAATTCCCCATCCGGGGTTCGAAAGGGCCCTTTGTGAAAATTTGTGTGGGCTCCTCCAAGTGAGCCCTACCCGGAAACTCTGTTGACTCCGAGTTTGAGGTGGGTACCTCGCCTACAAAGGGGGGGTTTTAGGAAAATTTTCACAAAAGATTGGTATTGCAAGAAACTTGCCCGCTTTTCACTTAAAAAGGACTAACTACTTGGTGTTGCAGCATATACCTGATCTTCAACCCTAAACCTAGCTTTAGCCCCTTTGGGCTTCCCCCTTTGGGAAACCCCGTGCAACGGACATTTAAAACCGCAATATTCAAACGTTTTACGTCCTGCCCCGCCCTCAGAAATTCCATATCCCGAGGGTATGTATCCCCTAGTATAACTAGGACCCCGACCTGCTTCAGACACTTTTAGACCTGGTACTTACTGGGCATACTCTCTCTGTACACGCCGAGCCCTCATTAACTCAACTCACAATTCCTAAACCCCCTGGCCCAAACCTACGGGAAAAAGGGGAATACTCGTTTAATGTATGGGCTATGGAGGAGATCATCTACGGGACATCGAGGTTCTTCCAATTTCCCAGGGCTCAATTGAAAACACGTGGGGGCCCGCCGATGTTCACGGCACTCTTGTCCCGCGAAGTCAACGAAGAAGGACGTATTCCTCTTTTTGACCTGCGCCCCGCCCTTCAAGCAGGGCGCCATTCTCCTACTAATATCCTGTTTTGCCATTTTCGCCTATTCTACCTATGTTAAGGTCTTAGGTCACCTATCATTACTACGATTTCCTTTGTAAACCCAATTGATGTATACCATATTTTACCCAAATCCCTTCCCGAAGAGTAATTATAAATTAAAAAGCTTTCCAAAAACCGCCCAACCCCGAGAATCCTTGTTTGGGAGGGGGTTTTGGGCCGCTCGGGCCGACGACCAACGCTCATGCTGGATCTAGCTGGGAATATTTTACCAAATAAAATTTTTACAGTGGGGAACAGACCTCGTCATGGGAGAACAGGAAACACTTTTCAGCGGTTTATTTCTTAAGAGTTGAGGGAGGTAAGGGTGGTTAGCGAAGGTGTTTCGGTTTTAGGGGGGGGGGTAAGAAGACCCTGCAGCCTTAACATTGAAGTCCGGGGTCCCGAGAAGTGAAAAGGGCATTAGTAGTAGTGGTGGATTTTCGTATATTTTCCCGGGGGATAGGGACACGGGAGGAGGAAAATTAGATTAAGCAATTGCAGGGGGCATATATAGAATGGTTTGCAGAAACAAACTTATTTACGGGGGACAGTGGAGGACACGTTTCCAGAGACCTACTAAAAACTTACGGTCAATGGCCCATTCAGTTGGCGAGCTAATTATACGTAAAGGACTGGTTTCCTTTATAAGCGGGTTGCAATTAGTTTTTTGGGAGGGAGAGTGTATAAGAAAAGGACTGGTGAAGGAATGTGGGGGTGGGGAAAAGGTATGTACGAGGGGTGCTGTGTTGACATGTAAGTTTTGTGTGAAAGATTTTGATTAGCCCAAGATTTGTATAAAATAGGTCCTTGAGATTAAAAGGAGTTATGGAAGTCACTGTCCATGTTAGTCTACCAGTTGTTGCAAAGATAATTTTCTGGTATGTAATTTCGCAGCTTTTTATTGTAAATTTGTAGGGAATTTCTTTTCGCTTAGACAGGTTTATATTAGTTTTTACATAAAATTGTTTTCCAACACCTTTGTAATGTTATTAAGTTTCGTTGCTGATGCAACGTATGCTGTAAAAATTTTGCAGTTGTTGATGCTTTATACGCTTATGCAATTTTGTGTAATGCTTATTTTTGTTATAGAGAAATGTTTTCGGATAATTACCAGATTTTGTTCTTAAGTTAAATCTCATAATCAGTTGCATGTATATATAAAAGTTACGAAAATTATGTTTTACACGGCTGTGATCAATACGTGTGCAAATGATGTGGGTGTATTTATAGATGAGTTTTCATGGGGGGGCGGGTCCCCCCTCCAACAGGTTTGTGTGTATGTGTCAGATATATTATTATTTTGTATAATGTGTGTCAGTGCATGGTGTGTATGTATTTTGTATGTTTCAAAATTTTTCTCTTGCACTTGTGATACAATTCTTCGTACTCTTGTTCAGATCCTGTATTATTGTGGTATTTAATATTTTATACTACCTTGTAATTTATGATGTTTTAAATAAAATATAAAAAAAAAAACTGTCTTTAACTACAACATCAGATCTTTAAGCAAACATTACGATGACCTCATAGCATTACTAAATTCCCTGCATGCCAGTATGTCCATCATTACTCTCACCGAAACCTGGCTAAAGCCTGATACTACAGATGTCTATGCCATTCCTGGTTACACAGCCATACACAACTGTAGGCCAGACCAACAAGGGGGTGGCACAGCCATATACTACTCAGACCAACTAGAATGTATCACTAATACTTGCACAAGGGATGAACATGGGAATATATAATAGCTAAATTCAAATCCAAATACCTACAAAAACCTCTCAGTGATAAACATCTACAGAGTACCACAGTCAAACATTAGCCCTTTTAGTGAAAACCTAGGGTTGATACACATTGAATATAAACACATTTTGAAACACAATCTCTCAGAACGTACAATAGCAAATAAACACAATATTAACAAACACAAGAGGTTATACAAATATACTAGAAAATATCGCTTGTGACAAAACATAACATTAAGAAAGATGGACAATCTTAACCCTATGTACACAACAACAACAAGAACATAACATGTAGGTGACCCCTGTAGCAGGTTCAATAATATAAATAAATCCATAATCCCTTCGGGTATACACTATTTACATAATATTACTGGGACATATTGCCAATGCACAATACAATACAATAAGAAGAATATTATGATAAATATATAAATATATCGGTTACTCACAACCAACACAAATAATCGATAACCGAAGGAACCTACATCACAATCTCATGATAAAACAAAGTACATACTCTTACTCACCTAACCCCCCAGTACATAAGTTCCCTACAGTCACACATACTCGCCTTACCACAAGTCTTACGAGTTAGCCACAAAACTAGAATAGCCATAAGCATTCTGCCCTCATCTACAGGCTATACACATATAGCAATAAAATGCTCAATACAAACACATAAAACCCCGTTTGCCAGGCCATAGCCGAAAGGTACATCAAGTACTTCAACAAAGAAAGAAGGCAGTAGACTCTGACTTAAGCCATCTATAACACATATAACTTCACCACCACATCCACTCACACAACCACATTTACCTCAACCATGCATTACACAGATACACACAGTAAACCAGGCGTTGTGCATACCCAACCCCGGAGACAAGCCCGTTCAATCCCCTGAAATTCAATCCCCCCCCCTTTCACAACGTTAACAATGCTCTCACACTCATACTACGGTACCCTGCTAAAAAAGCCTGGTCCCAGCGACTTCCATATATTTCCCGATTATGACACAACGTTCTATAAATGGTCCCCGCCAACACCCTTTTGCGCACCTCCCAATCCCCATTCCATTATATACGTGATTGCACGTTGCACAGGCGCCTCGACGCCTCCCACGTCCAAACTTAACGCCCTCAATACTGATATCCCGTCTCCTCCCACTGTCCTCAGAACCTTACCCATCCATTCCCTGATACTCCCCAAATTATCACAAAAATACACTACATGAAATGCCGTCTCCTCATCCCCGCACACCCGACACGCGCCCTCCACCATCAACCCTCTTTCCTTAAGTGCAGCACCCGACGGCAGTATACCATGGAGAAAACGAAAAATACCTCTCGCACATTTGGATGCACGCGCATCAACCATAATCTTTCCCATATATCCTTCCACGCATACATAGGGTAGATACTCTCAGCCTTCACGACTACCTTCGCCCTTACAACACTCTAAAACACCCACTCGAACTTAATTAGGGTCCCGTACATGCAGCAACGCCCGCAACACGTCTTCACACACCTTCATCTCCGACCCTCCCCACCACATTCGCACCTCTTCATGCAAGCCATTCACGCCCCTCCCTGCATGACCCTCGCACACGGCGTAACCCCCACTTCAAATAAATATACTTGACTCTTAACCGTAAATCAATCAACCCCAATCCTCCTCTGTTTACCGGTAAAGTAACTACACTCCTACTCAACCATTCACACCCGGAACCCCAAAGAAAATGGAAAACCCTCTTTAACAGCCTCGTAACATCCGGACCTGCTAACGGATATACCGCAGCCATGTGCCAGACTTTACTGTATAACAACACATTCACAACAATTGCACGCTGATGTACTGTCAAATGAGTTGGTCTCAACCCATCCAATCGCCCCACCATTCGATCCACAACAAGTCCAAAATTAACCATCCTCACCTCTCTCACACTACTCATATACACTATTCCACACACTTTTATCCTGTCCACCATATTCCAACGTACATTCCTTCCCCAACTCTCTCTTCCCACCCAATCTCCTAAGACCAGTAATTTTGATTTTTCCACATTAACTCTTAACCCGGTAACCCCCGCGAAATTATCAATAACATCTCCAACCGCACGAAAATCCCCGGTTCGCCGAGTATTCTGTC